>BMAW01034514.1:73514-173100 GCA_019974015.1 Nephila pilipes | reverse complement strand
TTAGCCGTTAAACTGTGTCAACCATTGAACAACTGAACTTCATTTGAAAATTTAATGAAATAATTTTCAATTTAGATTCTTATGATTCTGTTACATCATCTTTAATGTCCCTGTAAGGGGTTGATAAATGTGCTAATTTATAATTTTATTTCAATAATAATTTTGCTCTCTCAGTAAAACTTAAATGGACAATTTTTAAACATGTAAAAACATAGATTTGGATGAAAGGAAAATGTGTATTCCTAAACAAAAATTCATACCGGTATTTATATTGCCTTTTATCATTATTATAAAGAACTTTAATGCATAGCTAACATAATTTCTTTTTACAATAAATATTAAATTGATGAAACGTACAATGCGCTTGAGTAGTCAATAGGATTACTTAACGATACAGCTTTAAATGCCTTGATTATCCATCCTGATAATCAAATTGCTAGATTTACAGAAGAATTTTTAAAAATTAAATAAAAAAGCAAAATTTAACTTTAAGAAACAATTTTATCTAATTCTAAAGCATTTTCAAGTAATTCGAACAGTAATAACAAGAAATAAAATAGAAAAAAGGAATAAAAATTAAATAGAAGTTACTTTTTGAGGTTTAAAAAAATCAACACAAATAAATCAATAAAACCATTTTACATCCGTTTCCTTTCAAAAATTCTATTTATTTTTCTTTTTTTTAACTCGTGTTTTAGAAATTCGAATTGAAAGGAACTCGTTCTTTCAATGATTGATGATTCAATCAAACAATTTCTTTTCGTTAACTAATCGATTTGAATACGAGTCTCCATGTAAATTAAAATTTGTTATCGCTTGCCATTTTAAATAATTTTCAAAAAAAAAAAAAAAAAAAAAGCAGACGATAGTTATTTATTATTTGTTGTTTAATTCGAAGAATCAGCATTTAATCAGTTTCTCCTTTATTATAAAGGCTTTTATCTTATGTTCACGCTTTTCATCGTATAATTGATTTCGCTATGCACTTCTCTTACTGTGAATTTGCTAAATTGCTGTATTATTGTTTTATTTCATTTTAGTAATAATCATGTAATGTCTCATGTACTTACTATATCTTGCTGCTGTAGTTTTCTTATTGTACAGCGAACATTATCATCTATAAAAACATTTATTTAAATAATATGAGATCATTTTATTTTTTCATGTGAATTAAATTATAACGATTGTCGTAAAGTATAATACACACGTTTTCTACTATTGGAGAATTTCTTAAATTTAAAATATCTAAAATATATCTCTTAGTACCAGAACAACTGAAATAATAAGTAATCATAAGTATATTCTTGAAGTTTTTTTTTTAACATGTAACAAAAAATACAGGGTGTTTCGAAACTCAGGGGGAAAAATTTAAGGGGTGATAGAAAACGTTTGAACAGACATTTTTCACCATACAATACACATGCGGTAGACGGCGCTGAAATGGAAAGCATAAGGTGCGAGTCTTTTTACACATCGTCATTTCTGCTGTAGTTTTCAGGAGGCATGACCTTTTCCTGATTACTGTATGCCGCCATGTTTCCTAAAAACCACGGTAGAAATGACGATCGCGCTTCAATACAGCGCCGTCTGGCGGTTCTCCACTTGCTCTCCGCTTATGCATAATATGGTAAAAATTGGTTCTTTTGATGTTTTCTATCACTCCTTAAATTTTTGTCGTGAGTTTCGAAACATCCTGTATAGAAGGTGGAAGGTAAATAAAGGGTAATTCCAATGACGCTTGAATTGAATAAGTCAGGCCTGACCAAACAGTGGCCAGGGAAGCTGAGTCATCTGAACAAAAATATAAACTTTTATTGTACATAAAAGTACCAAAGAACATTTCACCATGAACAATTCGCATCATATCCCATTATTATGGGAATATCTGAATACATCGACTCACCAATCGTCAGAATTTTTTTTTGTACATTTTTGTACAGAAACAATTACAAAGTTGAGCTCTTTTTAAAAAGCATGCGGACCGTCTACTTGAGTGGGCGATTTACAATGTACTTAACCAGTAAACCTACTAAACAGCATCGGTGTGTATTACTAGATGCAGGGATCTTGCGAAATAGCAACAGCCATTCTATCTGCAGCAAGCCTTATATATTTGACCCAGAATTGTATGATTCTAGACAGACTGACTCTTCGGTGTCTTTTGATCGCTAATAATTTATCATCAACACTGTGTGGTAACTGCAGGACAGTTTTTAAAATTATATTTGGGGGTCTGGAAAGTAATGTTGTTTCTGCGGATGTTGATATTCCTCAGTCATTTAATGGCTCATTGTGTACTTCTAAGTCGTCTTAAAGACATTTTGAGGTGAAATGGACTTGTTTACTCGTAAATAATTAAATCTTATTATTATGATTGAAATTTTAGGTGAAATGGCCAGCCAAATACCAGAAGAGGTACATATCCGCCATTATATGCTTTTTGAGTTTCATAAGGGTAGTAGTACAACGGTTGCTACCTAAAACATTTGCAATGTTTATCCAAACGCATTAGGTGCTCATAAATACCAAAGGTGGTGTTCTAAGATCAAATCAGGTAATTTCGATCTACCGATCAGGAACACCAGCAACTTTAAGCAATGATATATTGTAGGTGGAAGTGGAAGAAAATCCGTGTCAAGCAATCGAGGAACAGTCAAATACTCTTAACCAACTTTATCCAAGAACATTTGTAGTAGTTTGGTAAAGTAAGCAGAACAGGTGTTTAGGTACCGCCTAATCTGCGCGAAGAAAACAAAGCTAATCGATTCACTACATACAACTTATTGCTTCAGCAGCAGCATACAGTAGAGTTTTTTGATCACTTGATCACAGGAGATGAAAAATGGGTTCTCTATGATAATCCAAAACGCAAAAGGTAGTAGCTCTCTCCAAATGCATCACCAAGAATTACAGCTAAGGTGCTTTTGTGTGTTTGGTGGAGAATTCTCGGGGTCGTTTATTTCGAAGTGCTAAACCTAAAAAAATTCTGAATGCAGACCTTTACTGTCAGCAATTGGATCGAGTAAATCAATCTTAAATTGAAAAGTGTCCAGCAATTATCAACAGGAAAGGTGTTATTCTGCAACATGATAAAGCAAGTTGAACCCTGGAAAAAATTAATGAATTGGAATGGGGAATAGCCTCACCCACCATACTCACCCAATATTGCGCCACCGGATTTCCATTTATTCTGGTCGCTACAACATTTTCCAAGTGGCAAGAAAGTTGAAAATTCGGATGATGTCCAAAATACCATCTCCAGATATTTTGCTTGAAAACCAATTGATTTTTATCGATCCGGCAATAAGCATTTGTACACTAGATGGCAAAAGATTTTTAAAAACAAGGTGATTACATAATTGATTAAAAATAAAAACTTGGTAAAAATTTACCTGTTTGAATTTAATGTAGTTAAATGACATTACTTTCCGATCCCCCTAATACTTGATACAAAAACATTTAATTGAATAAAATATAACTCCCCTCAATATGTTGATGAATCTTCCTGATTTCTCTAAAGGGGCTCCGATATTAATTGCTTCCCACGACTCGAGAGGGGGAGGGAAGTAGCAGTTCTTAACGGAATATTTGAATTGGCTTTAAAAGATCCAAAATGAAAAAGAAGGGGATAAGTCAAATTCATCACACACACTCACATACACACACAAATGGCCTGCCAGAATAAAAAGCGTTTTCAAAGCAGCCCGCAAAGTCATTGGGTTGGACAGGCCTAGGGTAAGCGTTTGTTGTCGAAAATAGTGGTGGCGATTAGAAGGGACGAGGAGAAGTCCGTGGTTTCCTTATTCGTATGACATACATATTCGTATGTTTTGTTCCTTTGATGAAAATTATATTGTACAGTATTAATCAAAATTTTAGCAAAACAATTATACACTAGCAGTAGAACTAAATCACAGTAAAGTTAGTATAAATTGTTCAATTTTATTTCGATATCAAAATTCACTCAGAAAGAGTTAGATACTTAGCATTTTGTAGCTAAATTTTTAAATTTTGAGTAAATGTGTATATTCCTTTTTTACTCCCCGAAGACTCCCTCACCCATTACCTTTTGCTGTTTATCAATACCCCCCCCCCCTCTATTCCTACTTCCAATTCCCAATCGCCTCCACTGTTCGAAAGAGTGTAATACTGAATTTTGCGATACTTGTTGTTCACTCTCATCAGTTAAAACAAATACTTTCTACAAAGTCTTTGCGTTGTACAGTATTGAAGTATGAGGATTGAAATGCCAGTTTTATTGTCACCTGAATGTGGTTCAAAATGACGAGGCTTTTTGTGAATAGTAAATCATAAAAAAAATTTCGCAGCCCTCGTGCCCAATGGATATGACGTCAGTCTCCTAAATTGGGGATAATGGGTTGGACTTCAGTCTCTCGAGAGTATGGGTTAAAATCTCTTTTACTTTAAGATGGATATTTCGTAGCTGAGATGTCCCGTATGCTTCCTAAATCGAGATCGCGTTAGGTTCTTGGATTCGAATTTTCAATCTTGATCGAATTATTCAACAAGCTATGAAGCTCAGTACAATAGATTTCACATTGACAAATTTCTTCTTAAATTACATTTTTATTTTCATTCATTTAGATTTTCAATTCTTCAAACTTAATTTTTAATCAGGAAACTTCCAGTTATATTTAAATTTTAATTCAATAACTGTGATGAGGAGGTATATCTTTCATTTTAGAAAATGAGATTCGTAACTCAAGCTCCACCCCCTTCATACACTCTGAAATTCTCTTATTTTTATTACATCATTTTGGATGACATTATTCTTTTTTCAATGACTATTTCTACCAGCAAATCTACATTCATGTTACTAAGTTCATTTATGTAATGATTTGTAACGGAAATGTGTCGTAAGTTTCCTCAACTTTTAGTGACGCAGTGTTTGATGAGGTTATTTTGTTATATTTTGCAGCTTTCGCGGAACCTGTAAGTTGCTATCCTTTCAATTGATGCCATATTTAGCGTAACTAGTCCTGTGGTGTAAAACCGGGTACTTGCAGTGGGGTGCGTCCCGAATGACAAATCTTTACCAACCCCTGAAAGTAGCATCGCTAGACCTAGCAGCATTGGATCTTCATTTCAATTCTCCTCAGAAGATATCCGGCAACTTCTGAAAAAAAATCAACCGAAAAAAGGACTCTACAGACATTGTGACACTCCACCCCTTAAAAACTCAAATTATAAAAAAGAAGTTATCAAGTCTAAAAAAAAAACCCAACCAATGAGAGAAACTCCCATCAGAAGAAAGCAGATACTAAGAAAAAGGAAAACTCAGAGATCGGAAACAAAGAACCTCAAGAGAAGAATTACAAGAAAAGTTAGATTGTAAAAGACTCGTACATACGAGGAGGAGACAGAAGACTGGTTGCCTTCGACCATAGATGAAGATGATGGTGAAGCATGTATGCATTGCGACTAATTTATGTCTGACATGCTAACCATAGATTGATGGTTGTTTTTCACTATTTGCAAAGATTGGGTCCATGATATCTGCATCCAATTTGAATCTGAAGTCGAAGAGAAATTTGCGAGTTATGCAAATTTCTCTTCGACTTCATTAAATTCATTCAATTTTACTGAATCTCTAAATTCGAATGAATTAAGATGATTTCTCAACAGCCTTCAAGCGAAGGCTATGTCTAGGTTTATGCTATGGTCTATGGTTATAGATTTATGCTATGGTCTATGGTTATAGATTTATGCTATATCTATGCAATGTCTATGTTTATGAAATGTCAATAGTTACTGTTATGTCTTTATTTGCAACATTTAGAGTGGTAGGATGGAATTATTCGTGAACTAACTTATGGTATCTGATTATACTCCTCAGTGCCATGAACTGAATTGAAAATCATTTCTTGTAACATTCGAACATGCCGCCAGAAGGGAGAAAATTATGCCAAGGTTTAACGAGTGAAATATTTTCCAATCAAATCACTCTAAAGCGAAATCAAGACGCCAATGAAGAAAAGATAGATATAACTCTGGTAATCCTATAAGAAGTTAACTCATTGGTACTATTCAGTTGCGTCGTAAACGATATGTGGTATCTGTGCTAGTCTTCGATTCCAATCCTCGAATTGTGACATGGACTTAAAGCATTCGCATGCTTTTTTTTTCTTTTTGCATAAATATTAGCATAAGACACCGAAAATGTAAGTTAATAAATTAAAGTAATATTTCTCTCCCATTGTTATTTTTAGGAGCGTATTATCTACGTTATCCTATTATTATTTAAAGTGTATTCAATTGCAAAATTCGTCAATTTTAAAATTTTGTTTCGGCCACAATTCAAGAAACCAATGGGGAAAGGTCGGGTAGTACGTAGTGGATGTATATTTGGAGCACTTAGCTTTGCTATGCTTTTATCTCCTATCAGTGCAGAAATCTGAGTTTGACTTTGCATTTTCCCGAAAAGTGCTCAATACGATAAAAAAGGATCTTAAAATTTAATTGGTAAAGTGTAAAAAATTAAAGAGAAACAATTACTTTAAATAGATCTGAGGGTAGATTTAGAATTTAAATTTTATGGAGAAATTAACATAATACTACGTTTTGGAAGCTATCTGGGGGTTGGTGGAGATTGGGTCCAATCAGAAGGCAGCCGTTGGTCAAGGTAGGAAAGAGAATTTGGAGGGAGGTTTCCCCCTCAGAGCTCAACTAAGAACCAAAGTGCGAATTCTGATGGGATGGAGTAAAATGAGAGAAATTTTGTACTTTTCTGCGACAAGCAGAGAGATGGAAAAACCGTTCAACTTCTTGCTGAAGGAGACAGGGAAGGGTGCAGGCGCCGTTAAGTCGCAGCCGACGGAAGGAAACATTTTAAGAAATTTGAGTTTCTCTGACCTATGAAAGCCGCTATCAGTGTTATTGGAGATGTAACTATCAATTTCTTGGAGGAATGAATTTTGAATATTTTCAAGATCATTAAAAATTTAGTGGTTATTTTCTGAGTAAATTTTCAACTGTAGGGAATTTAATTGCAGTTTTGAGGATTTCATTTCTCATGAATCATCTGGTTAATAATATTGTTTACAAGAATATCAAGTTCATTACTATAGGTTTGACATATTCGCCCTATACAAGACAAGCATAAGTGATAATGGGACGCAGAATTTGTGCAGATAAGCAACTTATTTTTAAAGTTTAACGTTGAATTTCGAAGTAAAAGTAGGATGATTTTATTCGCGGTAAATCGAAACTCCATTTGGATTAGTGTTATGTAGTGTTCATATGTGAGTCTGTTATCTAGAACGATTCCAAGATACTTGTGGTGGTTCTAGACCATGGGATCAGTTTGTTTTCTAAGTAAATGCCTGGGGCTTCAATTTTTCTGCATTTGCTAAATAAGATGGTCTCCGTTTTTGAAACATTCAATTCTATTTTCTATTTGGAGAACCAGTCTTCTAGTAGTGCTAGGTGTCTATTTAGATGTCCAACAACTTTTGGGTTGCGATTACTTGCGAGTATTCCTGTGTCTTCTGCGTACATGCAGATAATTGTGTTGTTACGTTGGGGATGATATTCACGTAGGTTACGAAAAAGTCTGGTCCAAGCACGAGCCCTTGGGTACCCTAGCTTCAATTAATCTGCGCATAGAGTAACCTTGATTTACTTTTCAAGAGAATTTTCTATTTTTTAAATAAGATTCCATACGGGTAATTAAATTTGGGTGAGGGTGCGGTATTTTATAAGTTTAAATAACAATCCTGCATGCCATACTAGGTCCAATGCCTTCTGGATATCTAAGAAAATCGCTCCTGTGTGTTTCTTATTTTTAAAGCCAGTGAGGATATTTTCGACCATTATTAGCAGTTGGTCGGATGTTTAGAGCTGTGACATAAAGCCATATTGCCCTGGTACGAAATATTGTGTCTATGAGCTGGACCAATAATCTATTTAAGATAATTTTTCTGTTATCTTTTCAAGCATTGAGAGCAGGGATATTGGTCTGTAACTTTCAGGCAGGGTGGGATCTTTGCCGGCTTCAAAATCGGTAACACAAAAACAATTTTCCACTGTTATGAAGAATGATCACGAGTTATAGCATGTTTTTAATAATATTAGTAAGCTGAAAAATAGGTGGAATTGGGAAGCTTTTGATCATTTTAGGGATTTTGCAATCTTCAATTTATCAATATATTTAATAATTTCAGAGGATGGAGGAGAGGGGGGGATATTATTAAATTTTTTTTCATTGACAAGATAGTTGAAAACGATATGTGTCACTGTGCAATCATTTTGTGGTATATATATGTGTCATTTAGTTTAAACTGATTCTCAAGAGAATCAGCCAGTATTTCATATTTATTTGCATCACTCAGTGCAATATCTGCTGGGCCATTTAGAGCAGAATTTTACTTTTCTTTACTTTTATGCTGACCCCCAGGGGGAGCCTGTTTCGGAATCAAGAGAAGAAAGTATGGATTTCCATTATTCAAATTTGAGTTTTCGATTTTCATTTTTTATATGTTTGTTTATTCAATCCAAGTGCTGTTTATCAGTGAGGTATATAGAAAATTGCCAAGTTTTTTTTAGCTCTATTTCGGTTCTTGAAAATATCTCTAATTTCCCCGCTGATGCAAATTATCTAAAAAAAAAAATCGTGGTTTTTAAGGGGTTATAAAGAAACATTATAAGAGTCTTGAATGCGTTGAAGACATGCGTCTCTAATTCCTTTAATCAAGTTGCTTGGGATAGAGAGAAAGTTTATTCTTTTAATACTTGGCCAAAATTGAACCAGTTCGTTTTTACACGACTAGGAAGTATGTTAAAATTCTGTATGTTAATTCAACTTTCGCTTGGCTATTATCTGAACTACCTTTTAACCGATAGAGCTCCCGCATCGGCCTACCAACTGTGGTCCCCGATGGCAGAGGAAGAACGGAATTTCCGTTCAACTTCGTCAGAGGAAAATCTTTTCAAAAAATTTTCAAAGTTCTTTTATAAACCTCCCAATCAATCATAATCCTCTCTCCGTGTTCCTCTGCGAAACCCAGAAAAGTCTCCGCCCACTTACCAACTTCCAGATACAAACTACAGCTGCTACCTTATGATTGGACGGCACACATATCCCTGTATTCCTCCATCCTTACGAAATTCTAAAACGTAGAATTCTCAAGCATTTTTCGCAAATTCTAGCTTAATTTTTTAAATTACAAGCATACTCTTTCACAAATTTATTAAACTCACCTCAATTATCACTTAATATCTTTAAATTGCATTGGGCAATTGAAGTTATTCAGTCAAAAAATATCTTGACATGAGATTAAAGCCAAACAGGGCTAGTACTCCATAATGAGTCACTATGAACTGAGTTCGGGGAGGGAGGGGAAGATGACAGCCCAATAACAATCACTCGTTAGCGTATTATCAATGGTGAAGTGAATATGGGTACCAAATCGGGTGGAGGTGAGATAAGCAGAGATTTCAAAATTATTTTGCTCTGCTAATTGTTTGAATTTTATGCTTCATGGATAAGCTTTGTTACATCCCCAGCTCTAACATTTAAATCCCCTCAAATTATAGATGGCTTTCCTTCAAAAATGATAGCTTCCAAATTTTGGAGGAAGAGATGAGACATGAGCTGAAGGTGGGTTGTACTGGGAGGTAATATATATATTTCCCCTTCAGAATGGGGTAAGTGCAACGATCGTTACCTCAGCATCATCAAGATGAGGAGTTGGAACATTAAAATGTGGGAGAGAAAGATTAATTAGAATCGCAGTATCGCCATGTTGGTTTCTGCTAAATCCGCACCGTCGAGGCGGATTTGTCTGACACTTCTATTAATTGTGTAATTTGCAATGTTAAATTTTTGTCCTGGTTTCAAGTGTGTTTTTGAATAAAAAAAATATCTGATCTATGTTTATCTGTAAAATTCCGTAACACGATGGTGCGGGATCCTACTCCATCTGCATTCCAAATGACTATTAAAAGACCAAGAAGTTTACGGAGATTGAATTTTGTTTTTTAAATTGGAGCCAACCATGCATACCACAACTATATTTAATTTGTCATGCCAATCAGTTACCTAGCACATTTACTCGCAAGTATCTTTCAAATTTGGAAATAATTCAAATAGGTTGTTTATCTATCTAATTGCATCAAAGATCATGAAATCAGAAGATATTGGCGAGAATCGGACAAGAGTAGTTCCGAGTATTTGGTACAGGTAACAACACCTGTCAAGGCGCTATCATGTTGGCGAAGGAAGAAAATTCAAATGTCGCCATATTTAGTCGAGCAATAGCATTGTTGACACATGGTAGAAATTTTTTCTTTTGTTTTTTATAGTATTTTGAGTCAAGGAATTAATTTCTGGCTTTCATAACTTGCCTAAAAGGGAGTGTAAGTTTTTTTTTTTTTTTTTGTATATTGTTGAAAACAACATTATTATTCTTTAGGCTATAGGACGTTAATCTAATTAAGCATACTAATATGTGTGTGGTAACCGACTTTTTGGACACAGTTTAAGTTTAATAAGAATTGTATTTCGCATTTTCTTCCTTTTTCAGAACTATATGGGTAAACTGCGTCAGAGGTGGGATGAAAAGAATATAAAAGAAGCTGTAGAAAATGTTGGAACGAAGGAAATTTGTATGTGTGACAAAATTAGGGAAGGAGTGAAAGATATCCTGTTCCCAAAAGCACACTAGATGATAAATTTAAATGTTTTACCGAAGATAAATAGGTAGAAATAAAACCATAATTGGGAAATGTTAAGATTTTTCCAAGAACATTCAATCTAAGTGTGTATTTGATGAACAGGAGATAGCGGTATATAAACATATTAAGATCTTGGATGGCCATATTATGCCCTTAAATAAAATGGAGTTTTTGTAACTCGTCTATGGATATGCAGAAAAACTAAAAATAAAACATAATTTCAATAAAAAAAAAAGTAAAGGTCAGTTAAGAGTAAACATAGAAGAGATAAAGTATGCATAGAATGCTAATGTGTATAACACGAATTGTTAAATTTTTTAAGACTGAAAATTTTTAAAGTTTTTCTCATTAATACCACTTTTATATTACTTATTAACTTATTTTTAAGATCTGCTATTTATACTTTTACAAATTTCTCAAATTTGATTCTATGTAAAAAGAAAAAGTTGTTTGTGAACCTAAAAGTAAATATTTTCTTGCACTTTTCTTCATGTTCGATACAACTCTCTACAAATCAAATTGATAAATTGCATTATCTATAAAAATGGTAAAAAAAAATAGTGGAAATTTTTATATTAGATAAACGTGTTTTAAGAAGTGTGTTTATAGAACAATACAGTTTTATATAGAATATAAACTAATCCAAATGAGTTGTAAATTTTTTTTTTTTATAAAAAAGGAGAAATTTAGGTCCTCGATACTACCCGACCTTCCCCTAATCTAACCACTTTCGAAGATAAAATAATTGATTTTCATAAAAATAATGATAATTTCATTTATAATTATTTTTCCTCTTAAACTGAAATATATAGAGATATATTAATGAGATACATAGACTTAAGAGATAAATCGTGGTATATTTGGCGATTCATCGCTAGCGCGTGGCTAATGGAAAAGTACTTACATTTTTTGCGAGGTTGCGAATCCGTTTTAAAGCCTACCACTACAATTTAGCATAGAAAAAGTTCCAAAAGTTATAAAATCCAAAAATTTGCTCATGCGAGAAAACATACAGTAGTCAAATTCTTACAAGTTGTGAACTTTAGGACTTCTCAATGTGCAGTTGTAATATTTGTATTAGCTCTTGTATAGTTAATTGTTAAGTTAATTAAAACTAAAATATACATTTTAAGGAAAGGTGATGGTAATAACAGTACTATTTTTATCGCTCGATTTCTTTCATTCGCTTAAGCGATATCGAAACATTTTATTATTTTTAAACCATTATTTGAATTAATGAAATTTATAACCTATTAAAAACTATGGCGATTTTAAAAAATGCAGCTATGTTACGTCTAACATAAATATATAATTAACTTATTAACATACAAATTTGCAACGCATAACAAACATTTTGGAAAATAATTAACACAAAAAACACGAGAATAAAATAATATATTAAAGGAGATACACACATAAAAATCATCACGTAAAATCTAAAGAAAATATGTTTCCTATTTTAATTCGAAATTTATCAATAGATGTACGAAATAAAAAGAGAATAACGTATTATTTAATATATATGAATTTAATAGCATATAATACTATCACCAATGTTCTGTAAACATAATAAAATCGTATAAATCTTGAATAAAGATCTAAAATAAAATAAAAAAAGTTTAAGAATTATATAAATGTTCCTTCCTCATTTTCGTTCATTCATTTTGTTTAAAAACAACTTTAAAAAAAATTCTAAGCTTTTCAGTTATTTTTGAATTTTTATGAATTTTTTTTAGTTTTGTAATTGAATCAGAACTTTTAAAAAATTTCAATCAGGAAAATATGGAAATTAAATGTAATTAAAGGTTTTTTTTCTCTTCTTATTAATAATTTGCATTTGAGAATCTTTAGATTTGCTATAATGGGCAAGAATATTAATTTAATGAAAAATTATCTTATCAATTGATGAATTTCTTAGTGTATGATGCTTTCTATTCCAAGATCCTTAAAAATATACATTTTTCATTCTAAGACATTTTATGAGTCAAATTTTAGGAATGTCTACATCATTTTCTTTCCGTCACTGTTGATTATGCCATTAATTAATCAAACACGCAAATATTATAGTAGAATTCTAAACTTTAAATCTTCTTTGAAATCTTAAAAGGAATAAAAAATAATTTCTTATCTTAATTAAGGCTATCTTTGCCTCATACTAAAGAGCACGACCCAAACATGGAATGCATTTCCAAAATTGAAATAATATACTAATGTTAGTATAATTTCGAATGATTACAATTCATACATTCAGTAAATATTATTATATTCCTTTATATTTAAAGAATTTATGTAAATGCTGGATTTTTCACTCTGACACATAAAATTCAAAATAGATTTAGTATTGAAATATATGATAATAATCATACACAGAATGTATTTTATATATTAAAAAAATAAATTGACTCACGCACAAGACTGAGAGGTGCAATAAAATGCGTTACTTTTCCTAGTTAATAAAATTAAAGATTAATATTACTATCTAAGAATTTTTCTGCAGTTGAATAAGTGTTAAAAATTTAAAATACTTATTTTTAAATTTCACCTTCTTTTACAACTCTTTAATATTTGACGAAGACGACCTGAAGCCATCACAGCCAAATCTCACAATTCTTAGAAAAGGCTCGAATAATATGAGTAAAAAAAATTCGAAATTTTCATTTTCTTTTTCCATTTTGAAGCCGTAATGGAGAAGATATCTGGTTTTTCTAAACTGAGCAGAGACCCAATTTAACGATGCCAAGGGGGGAAATATCGCTTTTCAAATTCAAATAAAAGATTTCTCGGAATAAGCCCGCATCTTGGCAACCGGTCGATAACCGACCTCAAGAATTCTGAGTGTGTTTGGGCTCATCTTGGTCACAATCAATAAAACGCAAAGACTAATCCCTAGACAATTTGAAGATGGGGGACTTTAATTTTTTGTTGTTGTTGCTGTATACGAGAGAAGCTTGTTTTAATTAAAAGTGTCGAGAATTAATTTAATATGTTACGACTTATTTTCATTTTATAGAAACAATAGTTATGTTTCTTTTTAGATGCATTTAATTTGATAATTTATTGTTTGCTTTAATTTCAATATCTGAATGGAATATTATTATCTGATTTAATATTTTATCGTTTGCTTGAATTTTTAATATTTAATTTAATAATTTGACTTTTATTGCATAACCGACTCCTTTTTTTCTTAGTCTTCTATTGGCATTGTCTTAATACTTTTGGAGCTTGTGTGTTTTGATTAGGACGATAAGCTGACGGTGGAATAAGCCATAGAATGAGATTCGTGAAATTGTAAATTTTTTCAGTGGAATAAATTTTTTTTGAAGAACTCGCAACGTCTTCAGAATGTCTGATTTATACGGATAATAAGAAATACGTTAAGAAAGTTATTGGAGAATATAGGTTTTGGAAGGTATTTAACAGAAGCAAAATTTTATTCCAAAATATTAAAATATTAACTGATATAAAAATGTACAGATTTTATGTAAGAAAAATAGTTTCTGGTCACTTATCGTACAACCTATTTCGAAACAGATTCGGCTCTATCATTTAAAATTTAATATGAAAAAATATTGCTACAGATAAAAAAAAATTATGAATATCCAGATTAAAGATAGAAAAAAAACAGACAGACTTCATGGTTAAAGATATAAAAGAAATTCTAACATAATTGTAATAATAATACGTCCATTTGGAATTTTATATTTCCATGATGAAAGAACTCATAATATAAAACGCAGTTATGTATTAATTTAATTGGAAACTACAAACTGAGATTTTCTTAGAAAAAATTTATATATATATATGCATATATGTATGTATAACTGCAGTAGCACCTCTTGTAAGGGACGCCTACCAAATAAGGGATGCCTCTATTTAAGGATAAATTCTATTGGTCTCTTTGAATAGGAACCTTAATGGCTTTACCTC
This sequence comes from Nephila pilipes, assembly GCA_019974015.1. Lineage (NCBI taxonomy): Eukaryota > Metazoa > Arthropoda > Arachnida > Araneae > Nephilidae > Nephila > Nephila pilipes. Next base: position 158,478 of record BMAW01034514.1, on the reverse strand, counting down.
TTATTAAGGGATAAAATATCTGGTCCCGTGAATGCCCCTTATTAAAAGTTACTACTGTATATGCATACTTTTCACTCAATGAAAAAAACAATTGTAAAATATATAAATAAATATATACGTAACTTATTTGTTAACATGCGTTAAAAAATAAATAGTCAACACTTTGGACTCCTAATTATGATCAAATTTTTGCACTATATTCCCAATAAAAAAGATTTTTCAGTTACTACATTTATCGATCTAATAATTATCAAAGAATCGTACACTATTTGTATATATATATTTACCTTTATACTTTCTCCTGTTACAAATACACCAATTTTTTTTTTTAACGAATTCATCATTATTTTTTTGTAGCAGAAGCAGATTAATTTGCGTTTTTATTTTGATCAATAACTCAAGTTTCACTTTCGTAGATAACGTAATAGAACATATCGAGGGAATTCTTCAAACCCAATTTTCGGAATCAGCAATACTTATATATATATATATATTCTTCTGTAAAATTTGTAACTATACAATTCTAAACTGGAGTTTCAAGTTGTTTCAAAAGTTTCAAAATATATATACGATCATATGGTGGGTCTAAGAATCCTTTAACTTCGTAAATGAAATTATAAGCTTTGTCATTTAACTTCTGCCTAGGTTAAGTAGCCGATCAGGTGATACCCATCTCCCTTTCTGAAGCCTTTTGACTAGGGACGCTGTTAACTAGCCAGTGTCCAGGTCGAATAGCTTGCCCGGCATTGAGCCCCCCAAGTGAACTTGTTTGTAAGTTCGCATTATAAAAATTAAAAACCTTTTCTATCGAACATATTACAATTAATCAGTTATAATTATAATTAAATATAGGTTAATATTTAAAGCAAACGAACAGTCAAGAATTCTAAGTAGGAACTTATTATAACGAAAAGGAAAATGAATACTAATTCCGATCAAGAAGTCGTATTTGCGTGAATCGAGTGCTTCTACAATGAATAAATAATTTAACAATTAAAAATTGATCATCCCTGTAATTGTTGAAAAGATTTAACAGTATGTCTGTCCATAATTGACCATGAGAAAAGAATATTTTTTTTAAAAAAAACAGAAAACCCATTTATTTCGTGAAAATTTCAGTTATGATAAACAAATTATATAAATGTTTTTATTAAATTTTATTTTTATTACAAAATATGCTACTTTTTGTTTTAATTTTTGAATATTTTATTGAATTTTGTCCATGTTAATATATATATCCAATTATGCACTCAATTCTGTTTCTATACAATAGATATGTTCTTGGAAATAATTTGTGCAAAAAATTCACATTAAATATAAACTACATCTATGGAAAACGCCACGAATGGAATCGATATCTAATACGTCAAAATTGATCCTGCTAAAACAATAGACTCTTGGGTGGCTAACAAAATTAAAATATCAACACTTAGGCTTGGATTTTACTGATTTTGCAGAAAAATTTAAAGCAATATGTGGCACGAGTTCGCCTTAATTGACTTTCATTTAAAATTTATTGACTTTTGCTACGAGTAATGCACAATTTTTTTAGTCTCACTTAACATAATTTTTTTTTCACTTTTTATACCTAATTTAAAATGTAAATATCAAACAAATAAATTTCTGAAAAAAATTAAGCCTCAAGTTGGCTTGCAATTTTTTAAAAAAATTATTCTTTTTTCCTCTCTTTTGCGCTTAGAATTATTTTTGGGTGTTAAAAATTATTCCTTGTATAAGATATTCTTTTTTATTCTACAAGTATTTATTGGATTATCATAGTTTTTTTTTTCAAAAAAATCATACTTATCATCTAACATCTTTAAAAACAAACTGGTTTGTCTGTGAAGTCAAAATTTACGGATGAGATTTGAAACGTGAAAGATAGCAACCAATTTCTCAACTTCACCTTACAAATATTTGTTGCTTTTTTTTCGCATAGACGAAGTGCCTCTAAAACAAACATTTATCTTTCACTGTTAAATCTTTTTAAAACACGTATATAATTTCTCTTTCAACCAGTACCTGCCTTTGCTATCTTTTAAGCACATTTATTTCTTCTAGCAACATATTTTATCTTTACTTTTATTTTTTCTTTCTTTAGAACGGAACCTTTTATCGACTGAAGTTCACTTTTGAAAATAAGGCTTTAAAAAAGCAAAGTATAAGCATAGCGAATAAAAACAAACTATTTTTAGTCCTCAACAAGTTTTTTTTTTATCAAATGTTTGTCTCACTTTTAGTTTATGTTTGTACATATTTGTGTTTTTCAAAAAAGTGTCACCTCTTTAAAAATTACAGAAGAAAAAAAGATGTTAGTATGAATGAACTTCCAAAAATTTAAATGTTTCGACAGCTAATTTTGCTTAACGAAGTAAGACATGTTTTCTATTCATTGATAATTATCTTAAGTTTTTTTTTAATGCAAGTGTGTTTTTGAAATTATTTGCCATTTTAAAAAGTCGATTTCCCTCCCATCATGTGCATTTCCTTATGTCTTTGGATTGAACACATTCAATATTTGCTTTGAAATTTGAAATGGAGCCAAGTAAATAAATAAACTAAGACAAATAATATAAAATTCAATCATATCTTTAAGATTATTATGATAATAAAATAAATTTAATTTAATATTTAAACAACATAAATATTTGTTCGAAATAAATAATTCCAACGAGATATTGTATAACAGTGGTCTTTAAATATGTAGATAAGGAGGCAGGAGTTATAAAGGAAAATAGAGCAGAAAAATTAATACAGAATATAGTATTGGAGAAAATAATCGCGTTTTTAAATATAAATAAGAATATGTAATCGCGAAATAAATAAGAAAAATATACATATTTTATCAGTCCAATAATTTAGTTTATTAGTACAAGGCATAACATAAATTGTTTATTTTTAGAACTCGTAATATATTATAAATTTAATAGAAAATAGAGAATAAGATTAGTATACGTATACAACCCTTTAAAAATAACTCTTTATTTAATAAATGTGCGTTTAGAACTTCATGATTTAACTTTTCCTATTGCTCCATCTCTCATCGCTCGTCTATCTTTTTTTAACAATAAGAAATGTAAAACATTATTTTTATTATTTAAGAAAATATATTGAATGTTGTTTACAAAATTGGTTTTGTATCCGAAATATTTATTAAATAAATATAAAGAATATTTCATTACTTAACGATTTCAAAATATGTTTTGAAAATTTCTAGCGATTTCTTTTAGAAACAAAATGTTTGAAGCTTCGAAATTGTATTACATCGTTTTTAAACACTTTTTGTTCTGTTTCTGCTACAAGCCACGCCATCGAGCTGAGGAAGCGAGGCGAATACTGTAGTGAAGAGAAGACATCTGAACCAAAAACTAAACAGAACTAAGCAGAACTTTCGAACTCATCTGTTGTGTTTATCTTTATGCACGATAAAACTGTACTCGAATTAATGTATCAAATGTAAAATCTGTAAATAGCTTTATTTCAATATATCATGTACCAAAAATAATTTGATGTCCTTTTTTTTTCAAGCACAATTTGATACAACTATTTAGAATTTCAAGTAAATCAAATTTTACCTCCCGCGTTCTGAATTCGAAAGCCAAGTAAGCATTTTACATTTTTTTTTTAAATCTTCGAATGTGTTAACCGTACATTGTATATTATACTTATTTTTAGAACTTGAAAGAGAATTAAATAAGGAAATTTTTTAATTAGGAAAAAAAATTCAAAAATTTAAATGGAAAGTTCCGGCTTGGAACAAGTTGAGTCACGCGATAAATTTTATGTTAAGCTATGATATTCCAACCAAATGGAAATAATAACTAAAAAGGTAAGGATCAAAATTACTTTGTACATAGAATTTGTCCCTTTATCTGATGTTGATACCTCCTCCACATACATTTGGGAAATGTTTGGAACATTTGAGATTTTATATATATATATATATATATGAATAACAGAATCCATAAATTTAAAATTTCCTACAAAAATGAGCTTAGAGAAAGTCTCTCAATGAGAAAAAATAGCCGAAATGTTTTCTAAAAATCTGGTGAAATCCATGCTTAAAAGGCTGAATAAAGTCATAAAACGAAAGTAAAAACTATTCATAAAGTTATAAATCAATAGTTTCGTTTTCATAAGAAGTTATATTCGCTTGCCTCAATACTTTTTGATCATTACTTTCACATAGTACGTAAGAGCTGTATAATTTTGTAACAAAATAATTTCTAGCTTTTTTTTAAAAAAAAATTATTTAGTCATCAGATATGTAATATAAGAAAAACATTTTGTTTAAACTAAACAACTGAATTTCTTTCAAAAAAATGTTGAAAAGATTGTTTAACTCCAATACTTTTTTTGAGCCACTGTATAACAATTATTTAGGTGGTTTTCTTGTAAATATGCCAGGGGAAAAACAGATTAAGAAGAAACAATATGAGTGTTATGGCATAACAAAAATTGTCTAACAAATTGACGTAAGAGTCTTCAAAGTTGAACAAATGCTGTAGCAACCGAGTGGTTATGGTGGACGTTGCTTCAATTGTGTCCCGATACTACTAAAGACCCATCCTGTAGAAGGATTGAAGCACGTTAAGACTATGGAAGCTCATTGTCCTTAGTGTGGAAGTTTGGAGAGTGAGGTACCAGCTCAAAGAGAGGTGTATTTAAAACGAATATGATTTTATTTTCTGTCTATTAATATTGTAAAGAGGTATAAATTCCGTTTCTTCACAAGCGATTTGATTTTACGTTCCACATTCGCTTATTGTGGCCGAGATAGCCAAGTGGTCATGGTCGTGAAATCATGGCCTTCGTTGATTACGTCGAGTCTCGGGTTCAAATCCTTATGCCACTAAAGACCCACCGTATAGCGGAGCTGATGCACATTAAATTTGGTTGAGGAATATTTGGAATTTTTTTTTTTTTTGGGGGGGGGGATACTTACGGTTCCTTCCACACATTAGAGAAGAAATCTAAAAAAAAGTGGAGCAATATGACCAATAATGTATATGTGTGTGTGTGTGTGTGTATATATAGTATACATAAGGCGTATAGCTTAAGGCACCCGTCTATCGGCCATTTTGAATTTGGGAACGTAATGTTAATTCTATGGAATTTCTACTACCCCGTCCTCAAATATATTATATTTTACCTGTTTGAAACCAAAAAAAAAAAAAAAAAAACCTGTAAGAGCAAAAAATAATGAAAGTTTTGGAGGAATTATATTTTCAATTTGATTTCTGAAAATACTTTAGAATATTTTTTTAAGACAGGAAAACTCTCAAACGAATAATTAAAAATAGCAGTAAAATATTTTTAAAAATCGGAGGAAAAATGTTATTCAAGAAAAGTCTTCATTATTTTTTGCTCTTTGGGAAGCATGCAAATAAATAGCATGGAATAGATTTGAGAACGGCAGTGATACAGAAATTCCGTAGGTTTAACATTACACCCACGAAATCAAAATGGCCGGAGAGCCAGAAGGTACATCCTTAGAACTGTAAAAATATTCGTTAATAATTTCAGTTCATGAATAATTGAATTTAATTGGAATTCAAAATAGGAAAATCAATTTTTGAAAAATATAACAATACAAGTTAATTAATGTTAAAATAATTAATTAATGCTCATTTTAATTTCTGGAAGGTTTACTCTTTATTTAATTAATGCGTCATTTTATCAGTGTCTAATCACACTTAATGTAATAAACAAATTCCACTAGATTTTAGATAAAAGATTGTTGATTTTCAAGCAGTGAATTCGGTGTACAATTTCTCAAAACATTTTCATTCAATATCGTTTTATTCCTCGAAGGGATGAGTTCAGCAATTAAAGTGTTATTAGTGATTTCATAGAATCATTTTGAGAAATATAACAACTTCATTGTTTATATTTTTAAATAACATTTATTTTCCATTCAGAGCTAGAACATAATGACCTTCGAAATCGAAAATAATTCAAGATAATTTTTCTGCAGAATTTCTGAGAACATATTTCTGTTGGAAGATTGATAACTTTGGTCAGTCTTAAAAAGATTTTAATGTTTCGCTCTTGGGTTGTTTCTTTTGTGGCCGTTCAGATTACTTATGGAAAGACACGAATTTGTTAAGGAAAGTTTGTGATCTTAGCAGTATTCATTACGATGGGATAAACATACTTGCGAAGAGGATCGAAAGGAAATTTCTTATTTCAAGTGCCACTAAATTAAGAAACTAGGGAAATATATAAGAGCTAATAAATGTGGACACTAGGGGAAGGAAAACCAGATATATTAAAGAAATCAAATGCTGTAACAAAAATTAATTTTAGAAGTTTCTAATTTTTCAGTCAATTATTTTATGATAATAGGGTGCAACTCTCACTAATCATTCAACACTACCACCTATTTCAGTCTTATAGGCTGGTAGACCTAGTGGTTAAGGTATCGGACTGTCAAGGTTTTCCGTTGAGTTGTAGGTTCGAGCCTTGTTGACTCAAGACCCGCCGTGTCGCCAGGGCTTGATGCAAAATCGGTGCTGTCTAATCTATCGGGGATCAAGTTCTATCATTGGCATGATGGGAAATTAGGAGAGGGGATGCCAGCTCAGGTGTCGTCCTCGTCACTTGACCGAGGTTCAAATTGAAGTCCATCACCGATAGCCCACTGTGTTGCTTCAGAGCGAGGTTAATTACAAACCAAATCTCAGTCTCATATACTACAATGGCACTGAAGAGCACGCAAAAGTAATATCATTACTTCATTAATAATAGCTGATGAACAGATAATATCGCTTTCCTCGAATCCAACTTTTCTACCAATTCTAGAATGCTCTAATAATGAATCTGAGGTTACACTAATTACTCCTTCTGATTTCACAACAATTCTCACTAACAGTGCTTCGTGCCAAATAAAGAATCACTTCAATCCAAAACCTCTAATTCAGTCAAATTATAAATATCTAGTCAAAATTGTTATCCTCTAACTCCTTATTCTATTTCATGTATATACCGTTATCTCTGATTCAATTCCTTCTCGTCCTTCTTCATCTAATTCACCTAATAACGTTTCATTTGGAAGAAGAAATTATAAAGTTATGTAGTTCAATTAAAGTCCCGAGGTTGTGTGAAGAAAATCGAAGTAGCCTAACGACATGGTTATGTTTAGATTGAATGGGGCTTAGGGCTTTATCTTCGTTAAGCATCGGGTTTCACTCATCTAGGCACCCGATATCTTTTTCTTTCCCATGGACTTTACTGTCTTCGGAAAACAAGGTGCTTTCTGGAATACCCTACAATCATTTCATTCGACCTCCTTTTTGTCAATATTTTATATCTTTATTCTATGTTTCAGATATCTAGATACACCTTGGCCGAAACATAACCATATCTTGGCCATTAAACTTCCCATCACTCGCTTATTGAATGAACGTTGCATTACAGACTACACGAGAGATATTGTGAAGACTAATAATATTTAAATATCAACCAAATGATAAATTATGCGATAATGTGAGCTCTGTGGCGTTTCCTTCCTTCCACAGACTTTTAATGAATTTTGTGAAAGTGACTTTGCAACTTGATCAATTAGTGAAATATAGGTGAATAGATTTGATAATGCATTGTGTGAAGAATTCAATACTGTGGTTGGAAATTGTTGTGGTAGAGGGACGAACTGGAAGCTTTTAATGGCAATGGTGACCGTCTTGTCAAGCGTGAGAGTTAGAGCTTAACCAGGAAAGATCTAGGACTGTCAGTATGGGATAAATCAGAGTGTGAGCTCATCCATGGGCAGGAAGATTTAGGGTCAAGGACTCAGACCTATCTTTAAATTTCTAAAGCTTAGAATCCGATTTGTTCGGTAAGGTATACACTAAGATTATACTTATAGTGTTTGATTAGACAGAAAAGTTGGCTATTAAATAATGATTATTCGCAAATCTGAATAAAATAACTTGGCTAACATCTAGGTGTGACTTTTATTCTGTGCAGATTTTGCCACACAGCTGAGATAAAATGGAAAGGAACGAATGAAGACAGATGCATCGATTCAACTGATAAAAGAGTTGCTAGAATTTTGAGAAATGAACCATCTTACGTTAAGATTTATGGCTGGAAGCAGTTCTTCACAGAGCAGTTTCACTTTTATGGGAGAAAACAGCGAAGACACATATGATTGCTTCATCCTTTCCTCTATCCCCATGCAGCGCGCGTTTAAATTGGGAGAGTGCAAGAAGAGGGATGAGTTACATTTTACAAACAAAATTACCTTAGCTTCATATGCGATACACCTTGGAATAATAGTCCGCTCGCTAATTGAGATATTTTGACTATTTTTCCTCCCGCGTTTAATTTCTTCTGAGCATTCCGTTTTATAAACTCTTTGTACATTTACTGTCAACGATAAGAAAATATCACATATCGACTAAGCTTTGAAGTTTTGAAAGTTTCACCTTGTTTTGCCTGATGGGTCTAATTCTCGATCTAGGGTTTGGAAAATCTTATCGGAAACTATGAGATCAGTAGCAATTTAATTCCGTATATGCAACTGACAATAATAGTCAAAGGTGCATTAAGCCGAAGCCAATTATTCGGTAAGTCTCAGACGTTATAACTCTTTCTTTCTCTTGTGTGTGCCAGAGGATATTTTTAAGTTACTCAGGTATCACTAGGAAGTGAGTTCAAATCTTCTTTAACATAAATATCTATCTTTTACATTCATAAAGTCCTCTGATTAGACATACAGTGGCTCAAACAATTGAGGATAGCACCTTACTTTCTTGATAAATCCAGCTTTTAATGAATAACACATTAACTAGGAATAGAGTTTTTACTTTTACAGTAATAAAGGTTAATTTACAGTAAAGATAACGAAAATCAACAAAAATATCTACGTAAAAGTTTCACAAATATCTGAAGTAAACATAGGCAGATCTTTACCTCAAAAATAGGATACGCAATGAATTTTCGATATATTACATGCCATAGGCGGTAATCAGTATTTTGTTGCATCTTTGGCTTTATAATGTCCATCCAAACGTCTTGGTATCCGATTCGACCAATTTTGGTATCCTGGAGATATGTCTATCCATCTTCTTGCCTGCCTTTGTGGGCTTTGTTTCTAATCTGGTGTTTTGGACCGCTGTTTCTAGTGCGCCTAAATTCTCTATGACATTGATGTCAGAGAGGACTGTGAGTGTGTGCAATTCTTACAAGTGAAAGAGGCACCACATTTGAGCATTACGTGCCTGTGATTTGGACGATTGTCATTGCTGAAATATAAAATTTCATCTAAACCCAATTTTGTGCACTTTCTAGTTGTTGCAGGTATGTCTATTAACTATATGATCCATTATACCATCTATAAAACTAAATTTCCTACCCATTTGCAGCCATACAACCCCAAACCAGATCACCACCATGTTATCTATGGACATGCATTTTTGGATCAAAGCGGTGTTCGGCTTTCTCAAACAGTGTGACGACCATCGCTTCAAAATGTGAATTTACTTTCATCTCGTATAACTTTCTTCCAAAAAGTTTCTGTCTTCAACTAATGAGTTTATGCAAACTCCAAACCCTTTCTGATTTTGTAAACATGAAGGTTTCTTCTTCTCGACTACTATATCCAGCATGTCTAATCACATTTCTCCACAGTTTCAGCACCCCACTTTGCAGATTATTCGAGAAGTTTCTGCAATGGTTGACTGCAGTTTAGGATTAATCTGATATCTTTAAAATTTTCCTTTTAGCTACATCATCAGAATACTTTTCCTTCCTCTTCCACTCTTATTTTGAATTAATCCATCGCGTTTTAATTTCCCAATGATTTCTGGACACATAATTATTTCTACCGACCATTTCAGCTAATTTCACGATAAAATTTTCCCTTCTTAAATAACCTTAATATAAATTTTCTACATCAATGTAGTCTCTTTCCGAGAACCATTTCCATTTAAAATTACAACTTTATATTCTCACCTTGTACAAGACAGAAATAACAAGTTAGAAAAAGTTTAGATTTCCCAAACTTTGAAGTAGCAACAAAGAAATCAAGTGGTAGTTAAACAAAATTTCCTTTGTGTATCCTCAATTTTTGAGGTAAAATCTACTTATGTTTATTCTGAAATCCTCTAAAAGTTTATTTTAGAATTTTTCATCGTGATTTTCTTTATTTTCTGTGTTAATTAAACCTTTTGTTATGTCTAAAAATAGTTTGCTTCTGTTAAGGTGTTGATTGATTAAGTTGTATCAAGTAAAGACAGGTGTATCATCAATTGTTTGTAGCTTTCTTACTAGTAAATTAGGCCATTTTCTTCAAATATTACATTCTCGCTCTTAATTCCATTACACACAGATTCATTTCAGATAGCATTTTTAAAATGGAAAAACAGATTAAATTTCCGATTTGACATATTTGGTATATGTAAGAATTTTGCCAATTAAACTTTCCAAATTATCAGTTGGGATCTTGTTTCTTTGAATACTGTAGTTTGGGTTATTTGAATTCTCTTCCGCCCGCAATTTCTAGATATTTTCTAATTAACTTCTTTACCTCAACTCTTGCTTCACGCGCTCTTTTCTATGACTTATTTTACGCTCACGTTTTCCTTACTGATTTTTCTCCTCTGATTTCAATAACCTAACTTAGAACTCATTATCGTTTATTACACAGTTCAGTAGAACTCGACTACATAACATTTAATGATAATGTAATCGATTATAGATTATTTGGAAGTTATGTCCCATTTATTTAAATCTTAACAAGGATCACCGATCTTACATAGTTCAATTTAATAGCGATTATTTATTCGATATTCAGTGCTATTGAAAAATACATATGCATATGATAGCATAAAATCCTTCAAACTATGTGCAGATATCACATATATACAATACAGATCAAAAGCAGCTTCATTTTCACAAGCAGGAATAAGTACATATAGAGCGAACAATTAACCAGCAGAGCATTAACGACAAACGAAACCAACTCTGATAATGAAAGCACTTAATACTGAAACTCACAAAAACAAGTAGTGCAACATTAAATAAAACGAAATGCTCTCGAATAGCATTATTCAAATAAATCCACGAGCATAGCGCAGTCATCACAGTTCCCTAAAACACACTCTGGAACAAACACGCTTCTTTTTATTTCCAAAATCCCTGATTAAGCATCTGACTATTTAGACCAGAAATGTGGTAATTCTACTGTAGTTTCAACTGCATATATATATACCTTATAAGATGTATAATAAAGGAACTAGTCTTTTAAATTGTTATTTTAATATAAGAAACTGAGTAATTTTTCTCAATCTGTTGGACACCTGGTTGAGGTTCGTTTAGAATCATCTTTAGATATTATCTTAGACTGGAAGATGTATGAGGTTTATATCTTTTATCTTCATTTGACTTTGGGAATGGAATATAATTTTGAAAAATAGTCTTGACGAGAACAACAATAGTTGAACATTGATTGGGTGGAAAGGTCGTATTTTTAAATAGGCAGGTGATTTTTCTTGTAAAAAAAACATCTTAGATGAGTCATTCGGATTTTAATTTTTGTTAACTAGCTGTTGTGTAAAAAGGAGTCACTTTTTGCGTTCATCATTTACATTGATATTTAAGAGTGAAAAGCAATGTCAGTAGATAAAGTGCATTTCATTGCTTTGTTGTATGAATTCCAAAAGGAAGAAACAGCATCAGTTGCATGTAAAATTTGTGCGTATTGTGGAAAAGATATTGTAAATGTTCGACTGTCAAAGATGGGATAAATTTCGTTCCGGAAATCTGAGTCTCAAGAAAGTGAATCGATCTTGACGACATCCAGATCTGATTAATGATTTTGCGATCATGTTGAAAGTCAACATCATTTAAGCAGGTCGAGAAATTGCAGAAGAGTTTGGCATTCATCATACAACTGTTGGATATCACATTAAATCTCTTGGGTTTGTGTTAAAGCAAAGCGTTTGGGTTCCCACTAGATTAACGGAAAAATTTGTCTGATCGTGTAACGAATGTGTTCTCATCGCATCTGATTAGACACAATGTGGAGCCGTTTTGGACAAGCTGTAGTCGAGATGAAAATGAGTTCTTTGGGGATATTAAGAGAAAATCTACTGCAAACCAGGAGACATCATCAACCACAGTTCCAAAAGCCAATCCATCAACGAAAGGTACTGCTTTGCTGTGGTGGGACAGGAGTGTAGCTATCATGTTGCTGAAACGGGAAAAACTCATTAACGGGATCTTAATGCAATCAGCAGGATGATTGAATGCAGCTATCAAAGAAAATGCCAACATTAGTGTCAGAAAGGAATGGTATTTCCACCACATAATGCACTCGACCGCATACTCCATTGGTGACTCAACAAAAACTGAGCGTTAGAATGGGAAGTCCTTATTCAACCACGTATTCACCTGACATTGCACCATCTGATTATTACCTGTTCAGATCTCTGAAAACATCTAACGGAAAATCAAGTCTTTGAAATGTGTTTCTAAGGCAGTTGCTGACTATTTTAACTCAAGGACAAGAAGCTTCATACAGCAATTCATGAGTTACCTGAAAGATGGCAACATGTTGTAACAAACAACTGGAGCATAATAATGATTAATATTAAACACATATTTTATAAATGAATTCAAATATTTTCTTTAAAATGACAGAACTTTCCTCCCTATTTTGATCTCATTCTCTGGCTGACGTGGATCGATGCCTCTTTGGATTTAAAGTTCGACGCTCTAATTCATTCAAATGGTGTTGGGGAATCTGGGATTACGTGAGCCATGTCAGACTAACTCCCACTTGGATTATGCATACAATGAGGGACCTTAGCATCATGAGTGTGTTCACACAGCATGATCAAACATCAAGCAATTTAGTGTGATGTTTGATCTATTAAGATAGAAAGTTTTTGTAACTATATTAAAATATAACACACCTCCTCGTTTCAACGCCATGAGAACCCATGTTTTAGCTTGAAATATAGAAAAGTTTTCTCAAAAATATTTTTATCTTAAGATATAAAAACATATTTTATTCATCCACTAACCATTTAATATCCATCATTCTTCTCCTAGTTGCACAAGGATGGTTTCAAAAGTAATTTATTGAAGATAGCATCATTAAGTAAATTATTATCATTAAAGGTTCCTCCATTTGGTAGCAGAGTAGAAACAGTTTGACACTGCGATTCAAGTTAGTTTGATTTGGTAGCCGACAAGCAATCAAATTTGATTTGGTAACCATTTGTCGATCAAAATTCGATGCTGCATGCATTAGATCAACATCATTGTCGACATCTTTTGCATCGAGTCGTCATCGTTAGTGGCTTCTGGAGTTAATCATTGTTATCGGAAATCATAAAAATCAAAACAGATTGGTTGCTTCGAGTATTTTCCAAAAAGTGTGTGGTCACATCGGCCGGAAAAGTTATGACGAAGAATTTTGAGGTGCGAAAGGTGTCATGATAATAAATGCGCATAACTGAGACTTATACAGCTGTCTAGTGGGAATCAGGATGTTTACTAAAAAACAAACTATTTTCGGTGATACGAGCATCATCTCTTAAAATTTCTAAAGAATAATTAAACGATCCTCATGTCTTTTGGTTGTCCGCCTGAGGCTTATGCTGCTTCAAATTATAAAGACTTGAGTTTTGATGAATTAAGAAATTTGTTGATATCTATAATACTATCTGAGTATGAGAAACCTCCTCCCCCTATTTCTGGAATCCAGTTTTTAGAGAACAAAAAAGAAAAAAAAGAAAGAATAGAAATTCTTATGCACGTTAAAATACGGTAATTTATCTCTATAATCTTCTGTTCCGTGTAATGCTTTTCTAATCTGACTTGTTTTGGTAACATAAAAAAAAAACATGCAAAACTGTAATCGAATATTTACTAAACGCCTACGAATCGTAGGAATTTAACAAAAAGTTTGCCTTCTGGAGTGACGTAAAATCCCAAATAATGCTCTCCCCTTCTGAGAACTGGAAGGAGGGGTATTATTTGATTACCTTGAAGTCAAATATGTTATTAAAATTTGTTCCCATAAAATCTTAAGAATGCGCCATCCCCATGAGGCTGTAATAATATGCATGACATAATTCAAACTAAGAGTAAAAACAGGGCAGCTGTTTTCTAATTATTTAAGTAAATTCCTAGGATTTTACTGTAAGATATTTGATCCGGAATAAAGGCTTTTCCTGTAATTGCAGTATTATTTTAGTTTGATAATGAAATATCCTGGATATTCTATTTTGGGAAATTTCATAATCGAACATATTCCAGGAATGTGTGGGAGGATGGTGTATTCGTATTTAAATTAAAAAATTCCCCGTCATTATTATTAACTTATTTAAGAAAATGGAGTATTATAAGAAATTAGTTATTGTTATTTTTTGCTTATGTGAGATGTTAATTTTATTTTATTGGAAATGATATAGATAGAGTAAAAAAATAACAAATAATCGTTTCTTTTATCTAATTATTTAGACTTTGCGTTTTTAATAGTAAAGTTTTCTCTCAAATGTCGAAAAAAAAAAGAAATTGTATTAAAAAAAATGTTTCTTATGTATCTGATTTGAAATTATGTGTTAATTTTGCTTTTGGTTGTTGTATTAATATGGATTTATAAAAGAGTTTTTACGTGAGAGTAAATTTTACATTTTGAGGTTATAACTAGGTGTTGAAAAGCAAAGCTGCATTAAAAACATTACTTTCCACACGTAATCAAAATAGTTATCATTGGCTAACATTACATGATAAAATCCAGGTTCGAATTCCTTTGGGGGTACAAAGGCTTCAGTATCCGTATAAACTTGAGAGGCTACAAGACATAAGTTCTCACAGTGTTCAACAATGATTTGTTAAAATTTAAAACAGAAGATTTCAAACTCCTTTGATACGAGGACGATTCCTCGGGTAATGCGGACACACATGTTAAAAATAATTAGATTTAATGGATAGTCTTCGCGAAAGATTATCTTTGACATAAAGCCATATTTCTGCAAAATACCGAGGTACATTCAGGGTCCTTTCTAAAGTAATAGTTTTGAAAATGAAATTGGACTCTAATAAAGAAAATGGTTACCACACTTGCTACTATATTGAATAGCAAACTTTATTTGCAGTATTGTATTATATAATTTTTTTTTCTACGTAAATAATTTTGACACACACACACACACATATATATATATATATATCAAAGAAGCTACAATGATCTGATAATTTTGAATATAGCTTATGAAATGTATTTTCCCTTTGAAACAGCGTTATGAGCAACACACATAAATATTCCATGACGGTGATTGATTGCTTAGTAATTACATCGCATTCAGATGGAACACGAGGGCTATTGGTAATATATTCCCCGTAATTTAAAACCCCGGTCAAGTGAAAAGGTTGACACTTGAGCTGGCAATTCTTCTCCACCATACCAATGGGAATACTTAGAACCTAGACAGATTTAATGTGCATCAACTTAGTGGCATCAGGGCTTGAACTCACGACTCGACGGAAACCACGTCCGCCACGAGCTTGTGACCATGACCACTCGGCTACCACGGCCACAAGCTCTGCTATTGATGCTGTTGTAAAATAAATTTTTAAATTCGATTGATTGATTGGTATTTAACGACACAACTGAAAATCAAATCGACGGCTATTGACTAGGGTCTCTCAATTTGGAGCCTCAGTCAAATGATAAGAACGGCATTTGAGCAGGCCCTCCCATCTCGAAACTTTCACACCATTTGAATGTGAGAATTTTGAACTTCAATTTCACTTTCATTAACCCCTCTACGCGACGGCTTTGTAGTGATATCAGAATTTAAACTATTACTCCACGGAAACAACGCAGAAGATGAGTCAGCGACTATGACCGCTCGGCAGCCGTGGTCACTTGAAAAAGATGGGGTTAAGAGGATGTATTTTGGTATTGAACAGAAAGACTTTTCAAAGATAAAAAAATAGATCAAACAAAATGTTTTCTCATCAATTATTGTTGTTGTAGAAAATTCATACGTAGAACGGAAAATAAATCCTAAGTAGTTGGAGCAAGGTCTATACAGCAATCCTGTGTCTTTTTCTAGGACTTTTATTTGTACTATGTTTAGAACGTTTAGTTCTTAGTTGAGTAAATAATAGGTTCCTTACTCGGAACGTCGTTTCAAATAGAAAAAGGATCCCTCAGATTATATTTTGACTTCTCTGTCTTGTGTGTATGAAGAGAAATATATATTTTATTATTCAACTCATTTCTGTCTGAATCAATCCATTTTTTTTTTTATGTAAAATGTGTTTCCTACTGCGCCTCGAATGACGTAATGATTACTGTAATAATTCGAGGCGTAATTAAAAAAATAATGCCTCTAATGCCATAACGTTTTAAATTTGTAATTGGATTTGCATCATTCTTATAGAACCTGGAAGTTACGCGTGTCTCCAATGTAATACATTATTCCATAGCACTTTGCATGCTTTTCTTATTCCATTTCCCCATCCATTTCCATGCATTTTCACCAACACGTGACTTATCGTGCAAACCCGTTGGAGAAGAATTTCTGAGGTTGTTGTCGATACCAAGTTTTTATGACAGCTTTCATCTCTTTTTCAGAACCAAAGTGATATCTCTTCAGGTTCTCTTACATTTTTGTAAAGAGGTAAAATTAACAAGGTCGGGGGCAACGACACCTCTTTGATTCAAGCTTACCTCCATGGGTCTTGCCAACTTCATCAGTTCTCAGAACATCAGTGATGCCGGAGAACAAAGAAAAATCAATACATGGATATATGTAACTTTCAGGTACAATAAGAAAAGTAAAAACTGAGCAACAAATAAACAAGTAATATAAAAAAAATGTAAAATAAATTCCTACTTAGGTCAACAAAGAAAAATTTTATTTTAGTTTCTTTTTATGAAGTTATTTGGCAGTATTTTGTCAAATGGGGATACCCTGGTCTGCTTCGCGGACTTAACGTTCAGCTAAAAAAAAAAAAACGCCAAGTTTGCCAATTTTTGAAATCACGCCAAGTGGTTGGGCTAAACTGCATTTTTACCAATTAAATTTAATTAAATGATTTAATATTTGACAAAACTGTATTAACATCAAGTGTCATCCACTGCAAGTTTCAAAAATGTATTTGAACTTGAGTGGATGAATAAAAAGTATTTTATTAACGATTGAAAATTTGAACAAGATATATATATAGGAAGAGTGTGAGCTAATAGTAGGAATTTAAAAGGGCAATGGTGGCATTACTTTTCAATTAAAGCTCACGAAACAAAATTTTTACTTAACATTTTTTCATAGAATGGTTTTGATTGAAATAGTGATATATAGTTAATTATGTAGTTGTGTGATGTGATATTATCGTGTAATGGCACAATGATGCAAGAACCATGTGTCTATGCTGCGCGTAAGAAGGTAAAGCTGTGATCTAGAGGTTTGAAAAAATTGAAAAAAGGACGAAAATTGATTGACAAAAAGGAGGGTCGTAAATAGAGAAAGATCGCCGGAATATTCCGGGAGAGCTAATTACGTAGTTAAAACATGTCTTCATTTACAGTAATAAAAACAGAACACGATATGAATTTTAGAACAGTTGTATAAGTTTCTCTTATTTGAGTCTAATATTTTAACGATGAGTGGAAACCGCGCTAATGCTTATATTTCCCATCAAAAGGAATTTGAACTTCCTGCAAACGTACTTTTTTGATGATGCTTTAAATATTACTTTACGGCTTCTCTATTTAATTTTATTCCTATAAAATTTTCCTGTAACTTTGACTTCGCATGATGAACATAAGTTTTACACGAAGACAGAAGCCCGGAGCATAAGACAATGACCAGGGTTCCAAATATACTTCACTGAAGTGAATTGAACTACATGAAGACAACAAAAACTAGAATACAAAACATTTTATTGAAATTAATTTTTTTTTATTTCCATTTTAATGAATTTCCTGTGCCGATTTCCTTTATTTCGTCCATAATTTTTTGATTATTCTATGAATTGAGAGATAAAATTCTTAAGAATAGTTTCTGAGAAACATAACAAGGATAAAAATAAACTTTACATTCTGTTGAATCGAAAATTACTTTTTTGTCGGTTTTTGAAATTTTTACATTTACTGCGCATAAAAGAATTAAGTTTAAAAATGAACAGTCATGTAGAAATTTTAAAATTTATTTTATTTCTGTTAGCAATTATTTCGTTATTCCTCCTGGAAATTCGTGGAAAATAGTTAAAAGTTTAAACAGAAATTTTTCTATCAAAATTCGTAATGAATAGTCTCTGAATTCGAAGAGATTTATCCAACTACCAAAATTAATTCTTCTAAATAACGGTTTCTTTCAGACGATAAGGATATTGCGTATAAAAAAGACGTGTACAGCTTAAAATGTAATTACTCTAGCAACTATAAGAGGAAACAATTGTGATTCATTTTTAAAAAAATATTATTAATCCAAGTTTTAGCTTCTTGTACTTTTGTGATTACTTCATTAAATATCTTGTTTCGTCTTAATTATCCGCTATAAAAATATAATATTTTCAAACAACGCCATAAAGCTTTAAATTATTTCTGGAAAATTCATACAAATAAGCTTATTTATTTTTTAAAAAGATCCTCTTTGTTTTTTTGTGTTAGTTAATTTTCGTTTGATTTTGATCAAGAATGTTAAGAACTGGAAAAATTATATGCAGCATATAATCAGCATTATTTCTGAACCTAGTTTTCTCAAAATACTTCCTTAAGTTCTACTCAGAGACAAATTTAAAAGTGTCTTTTCCTTGCTAGCTACAGTTATGAGAAATAATTCTTTCTTAAGTGAAATTTATATTTGTTCCATCTGGTTGTTTTATTATATCGGTTCTTTTTTATTATTATTTTCGTCTGCTTATATATTTCAATACTGCTTATTGTAATAATATTTTTGTTTTATTTGAAAGATTTATCCTTTTCAGATTGTATAGACAAACGATTTTGAATAATTTATGTAGAGTCTCTTTGTCAAATATGTGATTTGAATTAATATGTAATGACATACTGTTGTCGAATACATTTCTTTTTAAAATAAAATAAAGTTCTGATAGCTTAGAATTGAAAAAAACATCTGCTGAAAGCTAAATGAATTACTTTAAAATTATTGCTTAGCTTAAGCTTGAAAAGACACATTATGTAAATTAGGTAGTTGATGAGTTCCGTGGATTATATATATAAGACACTGATACTCAGAAATGTCAGAACTAAGTTTTAACAAAAACAATTTGAAAAATGCTCAGCCAAATTAGCTGATTTCTCTTGCATTCTCAAATTCCCTTTAGAATATTTATTTTTACGAGTACCTTTAACTTCTTTTGCAACATTATTTTTTCAATCTATTTATAACGTGGAATCGATATTTCTCTTAAGTTCTCGTACGGGCTCTTGAAACAAGAATTCTAATTTTTTTGCGTTCATGTATTTCTTCTGGTTAATGTTATTTCTTTTTTTTTTCCTGATGTTTTCTTTAAACTATGATTAGTATCATATTTATTTTCTCTGTTTAGAATTGTTTTTAGGTTATGTTTATATAGTTTAGATAGTAGACTAGGCTTAGTTATTAGTTCTGTTATCAGAGTCGGTAGCTTAATTTATATACTAATACAAGTTCTATTCTTTTATTTATTTTTTTAAAATTATTTTCTTTGTTCCAATAAAAACTTAATTTTCTAACATGTGAGTTAAATTATTGTAAACTGGATTATTTAATTAAAATATTAGCAAACTTCTTGAGCTCTCTGTTACCTGTTCCAACTTGCATTTGTTAATTTAATGTATATTCCTCTTTGTAAACGTGTTTTGTTTAAATCGATGCTATTTGGAGGGCTACGGAGGTTGTCTTCGTAGAATACCAATTCCTGTAGCTCTAAACCTAAAAACAGTACAAAATTTTAAAATATGAAGCAGAATTTTTAAAAAAGATAGAGGCTTTCATCGAGATTGTCAGTCGTAATATTATTCATTCCTGAATAAGAGAAATTATTGAAATTCGCATGAGATATCACTCTGAAGAGCTTCTGCAGTGGCAAAATGATTTACCTAGAAAGTTTTGGGGCTCGCGCAGTGACGAATATAGTGAGCTTTCTAAAAACTCATTCTGTGTTTGTTGTTGTTTGTCTTGCACACAACTTGTTGAACGGGCGGTTTTTATCCCGTATACTCATATAAAAAAGTAACTATAGAAGCAAATTAAACGCATTTACGAATTTGAGATTGCACTTACCTTCTTTGTGCCTAATTTTTCAAAATCTTGTGACTCAATACAGACCCAAATATCACATTTTCTTTCCCCCCCCCTTTGAACCTTTGTGTTAAATTGCTCACTTACTTTAACAACAGAAAAAATTACGCATTGAAAAATTGGATACTTAATTTATCGTACCCCATTTTAGAAATTTTCGGCATCGGTAATGGGAGAAACAGAGGATGCGTGCGTAGAAAATTAGAAGAAAGGTGAGTGTAAGAACCAAAATCAAAATTAAAATAAAGAAGAAAAAAGAAGTAAAAGAACTTTAATATTTAAAATAATCCTAAGAAATTCAGCTATAACATTGAAAATAAATGCAGCTGTTGCGCAAAAATTACAGAAATACTAGGGCTAAGAACGATCAACAAAATGCAATCAGATACTTTTGAATTTATTTAGTTTAAATTAAATGCAAGCTTTGAGAGGCTTCAGAAATAGTGATCATTTTGTTGTCTTATGGAAAGGGCATCGACTGCTGCCAACTTGTATCCTTATTGGCTACTTATCGAGTAAAAGAGTAATGAAATAACCAATCCAAATTGATTAGCGAGTTTTAGTTAAATAATCATAATGCAACTCTGCGCGTTACACCCTCAGCTGCTTAATTTCTAATTTCGCAAAATGCTAACAATTAGATCGTTCATTTTTTTACAATAGCATGTTTCAATTGGTATAAGAATAAAAGTTCAGACATCCACTTCTTTCTTTTCAATAATTTTTCCTCAGTACTACTAGATTATTTGATTAAAAAATATTACTGTTAAGTTTAGATACATCAAAAACGATACTAGAAAACTTAGATGTATCGTTTACTTTAAAAAATTATAGTATAAGACTATACTTCAAATGCTTGAAATTCACTAACTTAGATTTTTATTATTATGCTAACGAAATCATTTATTATAATCTGGAAACTAACAGGTCAATTGAAAAGACCCCGGCCTGACACATAGATGGAGCTACTAGAATTAAATCCATATGTCTTTTAGTTAGCCCGAACCCTCAAAAGATGCGTGTATAAATTTGACAGCTGTCGGATCATTAGTTTGTGAATTATAGCATTTTGAGAGAAGCAACTTTTGCTATTATGAAAAAAAAACGGATAAAAAGGTATTTCGCGTGTTGATAAAATATTGCTTTTTGAAGGGAAAAAATACAGTTGAAGCAAAAAGTTGGCTCGATGCCGAGTTTCCGGAAACCGCCCCAGGAAAATCAACCATCAAGGATTGGTATGCTAAGTTTAGACGTGGTGAAATGAGCACCGAAGGCGGTGGACGCCCAAAAGAGGTTGTTACCGACGAAAACATTAAAAAAAATCCACAAAATGATTTTGAATGACCGTAAATTGAAATTGAATGAAATAGCAGACACTCTAAAGATATCAACTTAACGTGTACATCATATCATTCACGAATATTTCGGTATGAGAAAGCTCTGTGCAAAGTGGATGCCGCGCGAGCTCACTTTTGACCAAAAACAACGACGAGTTGATGATTCGGAGCAGTGTTTGAAGATGATCAAGCGTAATAAACCCGAGTTTTTGCGTCGATATGTGACAATGGATGAAATCCATCATTTCACTCCGAAGTCCAATCGACAGTCATCCGAGTGGACTGCACACGATGAACCTGCTCCAAAGCGTGGGAAAACGCAACAGTCGGCTGGTAAGGTTATGGTGTTTGTATTTTGGGATTCTCATGGAATAATTTTCATTGACTACCTCGAAAAAGGAAGAGCCATCAACAGCGACTATTACATAGCGTTATTGGACCGTTTGAAGGACGAAATCGCCGAAAAACGGCCGCATTTGAAGAAAAACAAAGTGCTGTTTCACCAAGACAATGCAAAGTGTCACAAGTCAGTGAAAACGATGGCAAAAATCCATGGATTGGGCTTCGAATGGCTTCCTCATCCACCGTATTCTCCAGATCTGGCCCCCAGCTACTATTTCCTGTTCTCAGATCTCAAAAGAATGCTCGCTGGGAAGAAATTTTCGTCGAATGAAGAGGTGATCGCAGAAATTGAGGCCTATTTTGAAGCAAAGAACAAATCGTACTACAAAAATGGTATCGAAAAGTTGGAGGGTCGCTATAATCAGTGTATCACCCTTGAAGGGTATTATGTTGAATAAAGAAAACTAATTTTGCCAAAAAAATGTGTTTTACTATGGTAGGCCGGAGACTTTTCAATTGACCTGTTATTACTAAATACTACGAAATCTTCCGCATGATTCAAAGTGATGTGATTGAAGTAATACAATTTTACAAATTCTGTAAAATTATAAAAATAATTATGATGTTCACTTTGAAGTTTTGTTTCTTTTAATCAAAAGACAAATATAAGCGCGATTTTTTTTTTCTCGTAATTCCATTAATATTATTCTCTACTCCAGAGGTTTTCAACCTGGGTTCCGCGGAACCTTAGCATTTCCTGGAACTTCGACAGAGTTTCTGCAAGTGATTACTGTTTGCTGAATCAAAGCGCCAAAATGTTAGTAAAATTTTAATTTTCATAAAATATCGAATTCTTATAGGCAGTTTGCTTGTAAAAATAAATATAAATAAATATTTTACGGATAAAATAAAAACTGAAATTTCGTAAAAGTCACGTGCTTCAAATACATTAATCGAGACGCATTAGGTCACATTAAGCTCCGTTCTTTGGCTCAGTCGATATATCTCAAATTGATATATATAACACATCGATCAATAACTCCCGAGACTAACCCAGAGATGGCGCTCGTAGTTAACCAGTAACCAGGTCTTTCTAGAGTAGTAACCTTTGCTTGAAACGTGTCAAAATTTTAAGTCGATCGGACCAGGAAAAAGGTTTTTTGAAGTGAAGTGAAAAAGGTTTTTTCCAAGTGGGTGCCGCGATTGCTTTCGATGGAACAAAAACAGCAACGAGTCGATGATTCAGAAAGCTGTTTATCGCTATTTACTCGCAACAAAAAAGATTTCTTGCGAAAAAAAAAAGAAAAAAATTCGGAAAAGCGTTGGAACGATTGTATCACCCTAAAAGGTGATTAACAAAAGGTGTTATGTTGATGAATAAAAAAAAATTTTGCAAAAAAAATGTTGTTTTCAATGTTAGACTCGGGAGTTATTGATCGATGTGTTATATATATATATATATATATATATATATCAACCAACACTCAGTTGAAACTGAAATTTAGTCAAATTGATATCCTGTATCCAAGAATATCCTGAAATTGCCAAAAGAGCTGTGAAATATCTAATGTCATGTGTTTCAACCTATGTATACGTTGCGGCAAAAACAAAATTTCGAAACAGATTGGATACTGAAGAGGGTATCAGGTTGCAGATTTCTACAATTACTCTAGACGTAAAAATACTTTGCAATAAAAAACAATCACAGCCAAGTCATTAAAAATATTCCTCTTATTAATTTGTCATAATCTAAACTATCGTTGATTTTGTTTATTATTCATAGAACGTATTTTAGGAAACCCCAAATCGCTATTAACTACCTTTCCATTCATTATCGTATTAAGATGTTTATATTGTGATAAAATAAAGATGCAATAATAATTTTGTAAATATGAGTAGGATAAAGCTTTGGTATCCTACTTTTTCTGACCATGGATCAAAGGATGGATCCTTCAAGAAAATGGTAAGCTCTAAGGGTTCTCCAAAGTGTGAAAGGTTGAATACCACTGCGCTATTGAAACCATCAAACGACTTCCCATTGATGTATTTTAAAAATTAATTTTGTATAATTACCTGGACTTTGGAACTAAATTTATAATTATAACAATTTAAAGTATGTAAATAATAGTAACTAACATCATTGCTGTGCTTCTGCTTAACAGGTAACTGAAATCAATAAAACGCATATTTTCCATAAATATAATTTGTAATGATAAAAAGTAAAATTGATTGTAAAAAAAGTAAAATTGATTTGTAATGATATCTGTAGAGTTTTTTGCGAATATATTGTGAATATACATGGAACAAAATTTGCTTGAATGAGACATACAACATGTCACGCATTTTAAAGGTATGATATATTAAGGAACCACATGATTTTTTGGCATTAAAATTTAGAAAAAAAAGCTTTTATTTTATAAGATATTTTTTATTTCAAAATGTGAAAAATGATACTTTTTTCTTCGTCATATAAATCAATAAATTGTTCATCACTCTTATCTAATACAAGGACTTTGGTAGTTGGTTTAATGCTTGAGGTATTGTAATTGATGAAGATTTGAGTTTTGAGGAATTGAGTAACTTAATATTACTCTATAACACTATCCATGTATGAGAAACTTTTTTTTTTAGACCTACTTTTTTTTGGGAAAAATGAGTTTCTTATATAAACGATAAATTACGGCAATTAAAAAAAAAAAAAGTAAAATCACAACTATCCCTTTTCCCAAAATAGCTATTTTTTCAAACTTTTGATAACTATTTTTGATATTTAGAGCATGATTATATAATAAATTTCGAAATTTTTTGTATGGCCGCGGTAGCCTAGTGGTCATGGTCGCGGATCGAGCTGGAGTTCGAGCCTTGTTACCACTGAAGACCCGCCGTGTAGCCGGGGCTGATATACGTTATTTCTGTCGAGACTCACAAAGCCCTCCAGATGGCGTGGTGTGGAAATCAGGAGAAGAAGGGGTCAGCTAGCCGTCGTCCTCATCACTTGACCGAGGCTCAAAATTACAAGGTCCGTTTCCAGTATCCCTTGTGTTGCTTCTAGTGTGACGTCATTAATTTAGTTTTAGTTTAGTTTTTATTAACGGCGGGTCTTTGGCGGCCAAGGATCGAACCCGCGACAGAACGAAAATCGCCGGTCGCTAGTCGGTGACCGGGGATGACAGAATAGTCTCACTGTAGCTCATGCATGTCGTAAGAGGCGACTAAAATGGGTACCCAGCGTCTGGGGGTATAGCCAGGCACCCTACCCCTGGGGATTATATCAAGGGACCTCAGGGACTTGCCTTCTTCAGGTAAGTACGGGCATCATGACCCCGAGGCACCTTAGTGATCTTTTTCTTTCCCATGGGGTTTACTGTCTTTGGTAAACACGGGTGACGCACTCCCGGGATACCCTAGCGATCCTTCTCTATTTTCGACCCTCCTTCTTGTCAACCATTTTTACCTTTTTTTCAACTTCACATCTAGACCACAGTTTAATCTTGTTTGGCGCAGCATAGCCATATCTGGCTCTTGTGCCAATAAACTTTACATTCACTCACTCACTCACAGCCGGTCGCTAGTCCATGACCTTGACCACCAGGCTACCACGGCCCTGTGACGTCATTAAAACCAATCAATCTAAATTTTTTGCAATTATGGCTGAAAATTCGTTTGTGAATAGAAACGAAAAACTGAAGGGGAAAAAAACATTACTTTTAAAGTTATGAATGTAAATCACTTTTCATAT
This sequence comes from Nephila pilipes, assembly GCA_019974015.1. Lineage (NCBI taxonomy): Eukaryota > Metazoa > Arthropoda > Arachnida > Araneae > Nephilidae > Nephila > Nephila pilipes. The sequence goes on along the minus strand of BMAW01034514.1, from coordinate 132,787 downwards.
GAAAGGTTCTATAAGAAAACGAAATTGCATCTTTTTTCGATTTTGTAAATTATATCGCATTATTAACAAAAACGAATAAAAGGAAATATTAGAACTAATTTTTAAGACAGCTGAAAATTACCAAAATGAAAGAAACAATTATGTATAGAATATTTGTTTTATAAAATTATTTTGTTTCAATATCACAGACTTTTTATGTATAAAACTAGTTTCAGCGATGCTATTTTTAATTATGAATCTCCTGTATAACTATTTTCGATTAGTAATCATCTGATGATCCCAACCAAAATTTAAATGAGTTGTTATTTCAAATCGCGAACCGTATTTTAAGACCCCTAATGCACCTAAAAACAATATCCACTGATATGATTCTTTAAACAGTAAACATTTATTCTAGAAACAGAATTTTAATGCGTTATACCGTCTACTATCGAATGGCCATTAGCTTAAATGAGATGGAAACATTTCGATCGACTAATGTTTAATGCATTTACTCCCTATGCAAATTTGTGCAATAACGTTGATAGTTTTCGGTTTGCTGGATTAAAAATGCTTCCTTCCCAGAAATCAGTTTATTAGCTTCAAGTAAATTTCTAGGGAAACGACGTATTATGTTTGTAGACGTAAACAAATTATTTAGAAATCGATGCATATAACGACAAGCCTTTAAAGATTAAAAAATTTTCTGGCTCAAATTTTGCGTGTTTACAAACTAACATTTAAACCTATATGATCACAGTATTAAAATTAGAACAGCAAATGAACTATCGGAATAGAGCTTAAGACATAACAGAGTCTGGATTTTGGAGAGAATTTGTGTCTCAATAATTCATTCTTTAATGAGTTATTTGTGTTTACCTTTCTCAGGTAAATATTTACAAGCAAGAGAAGTTTTTAAAAAGAATTTAAGAACTATAGGAAAGTGATATACAAGTCTAGTCGCAAGAATATTGATTTCTCTAAATATTTATTGGCCTGGTCTTCAAAGTCCTTATGTAGTATGCTGCAGTAGAAGTTAAAAGAATTAAGTACGAGAGTTCAAGTATTATTCTCGTCGTCTAATCAAGACTCAAAATTACAATGTCTCTCGACAATAGCCCTCCTATATCTCGTTATCGAAGTTAATTTGAAATAAACCAAAGAATTAAATATTTTTTTTTATTGTTGGTGAAAGCAGACAACTTTAGCAATTGTTGTAGTTGTAAATCCCAAATCCCATCAAATACTAAGTGAATGATTCTACTCCAGTCCATTTTCCTCATTCGACGAAAATTCTAAACTAATAGATTGGAGGGAAGTGACTGTTTTGGAGCGCCCCCCCCCCCCAAACAATCGTGGATATGGTCGGGAGAGATTTGGATTGCTTATGAACGTCACAATCAGAAGCAACACGAGGGCTATTGAGAACGGACCTAGTAATTTCGAATCTTGGTCAAGTGACAAGGGCGACATCTGAGCTGGTATCTCCCTCTCCGAACTTCTACACCATGCCAACGGAAGGACTTGAGACCTTGACCAGATTTATCCTACAATAGCCCCGCTACACGTTGTGTCTTTATTGGCACTAAGGCTCGAACTCACGACCTGACGGACACAACGCCGTTTAGATTGCCGAATCCACGACCCCTAGACTACCTCCGCAATCTGGGCTAATGCAACACTTGGTGCGGCTTGCTTCATTAGAGTAAGTCAAAGACCACTGATGAAGGACAGGAGATGCAGCGGCGTAGCGTGAATGAAGGGGCCAAGATCTCCGGTGGCACAAGTGTTGATGGTGGCAAGGAGCGGCCGAACTGACTAATCCTGTCTGCAGCATCAGGCCATGGCCATTATATCAGATAACTGCAATGTTATCGGGAATACGTAGATACTCATGCAGAATTTCAAAGCAATTGGACTAGTGGAAATGGTTCAAAATATAATAGTAAGATTTGAATTAAGCAAATATACTTATAAAATCTTGTCAAATATTTTATTCAAAACAAGAAAATAAATTTCACTTTTTGAATTTTGGAACAGACGCGGCCGCCCGCATCAAATGCACTTAGTGTGTCCGTTTTGACTTTTGTCTTCGTGTCCTTGAACAACTCATAGACGTGGCAGTGAGCAGGTGACATTTAAATTTTTCAACCTTTTTGTTATTTAAAAGAATGGTGCAGCGTTGATAGTGTTTTTATTTTATATTTTCATAAAGTTTCACGTGTACCTAAATTTATTAGTCATTATAAAGTCAGGTTTCTTTTATGAGATTTGTGGCATGATTTATATTATTATTATTATTTATTTCAATAGGAAGGGAAGCGAATTTAGTAAGGGTAGGCAAATTTAGGGTTCGTACCGGGCAGTAGACATCAACGTTACGCCACTGAGAAAAGAGTCTGGAAATAGACATGTACACAAGAGAGACTTGACTAATGCAACACTTGGTGCAAATTGGGAGAGACACAGCTCCATTGAAGTAGGTCAAAAACCTAGGTTGTCCTCTCAAGAAGAGAGTCAAAGTGGTTTGCTCCTGTCTGCTGCAATGAAAGGTCAGAGAATCACCCGGACTAATACCGTGATACCATTGATGCACTGGTGACGTGGTTCTGTCTTTAAATTTAATTGTTGTTATTTGTATGTATTTTACTGTGTATTTGATTGTTTATTCCAGTGAAAACATATAGTGTAATGAGCGGAATCACCTCAAATCTGTTAGGGATCAAATCCTCACTTTATGTGGTGTGGATATGGAGAGAGGAATGCCAGTCCAGATGTAGATTTTGTCATTTGACTGTGACTCAGACATTTTAACTGCGCTTAGGGGATCTTCGAGTCGGGTGGAAATAGACAGCTGCAAGTCTTCAATATAACACATTTGCAGAGGTAAATACAATTGTATGCGGTCATTCTGAATAATTATATTTTTATTTAACGTACACGGAGGAAAAAGAAATGCTCAAAAATAAATAACCAGACGTACTCATTTTGAAATGAGGTATCAGATTTGAACGTATATTTTTATCGAATGTAAAACATTACATGCACTCAAAAAAAAAAAAAAAAAAAAAGGAAATCTCAACATTCTCAAAAAGTTTTTACAGATATAAGGATTACAAAGTTCTTTTTATATACTGGCTACGTATTTTAAAAATTGGGGTTCAAAATTTTTTAATTAATTTTAAAAACTGGGGCTCACCACGCTTCACGCGGAAGAACACATGGATATTAAAATGAGTAAGTAATACGATTCAGTTGTGAGTACTATTCAGTGTTTCTTACATTTTTTTTTATTATTAAAAGCATCCTAATTTAACTGTGATTTGATAATATTTTTTTTTTTAAAAAAAATGTTTTACTTCTGCTAATAACTTGATTCGTATGGATCTGAGTTTAGCGTACTTCTTGACGATTGGGGAAAAATTGAAATTGTCTGGTTATATTTGTTGATGTATAATATTAAGAATTTTCAAATTTGAATAGATAATTGATTCCAAAATACTAAATGTTTTTAAAACATTGCATATTTGAAAGGTTGTATTGAAAAAATCTTCAGAATGACTCTATTATGTTTCAGGAATTGTTATTGATTAGTTTAGAAAATGATTTTCTTATGAGTAATTATTTGTATGTTGCAGATTATATATCCATATAATATTACACAGTAATCGTATCTTTAGAGACTTCTTGACTTTAATTCGTAAAGATCAGTGTTGAAAATTATTTTCATACATGTGAATATTTGTGTATGACGCTGACAATATCTTATAGAATAACATTTTGGTTCTTAAAAAGCAGTGTTGTGAATTCTAAGAGTTTTGCTGCACTTTTTTTTTCGATGACTATACAACAATGATGCTCGACAAGAATTCTGTTTTTTTTCACTTCATAAGTATGTAATGTAACTTAAACTGTCTTTTTTAATAGACGGATAGTTTTTTTCATTTTTATATAGTGTTTTAAGATATACATTTATATTTAATATATTATCATTTTACCATTTTCGAAGAATTGTTGTACATCAGTGTTTAGCTCCAATAATACTGTGTTGCAATCATAAAGTAAGAAATTATACTCACAGAATAAAATGTGGTCAAAAATAGCTTTTTTTCCAGATTATTCTTTATTGAATTGAAATAAATTTCAGAAGCTTTATGACAAGTGTAAGATATTTTAGAATATATTTGTTTAAAGAACATGGGTTTTAATTTATATACAAATTTCACGTATATTTTGGAACCAAATTTTCACAGTCTAATTAGGCATCCTTTGTGTTATGTTCCAAATACTGTTCATCATATTATAAGTGATTATCTTGCGTTTCATCACTATTGTCATTTTTTAAGCTATCTGTTTTAAACTAATATGACTTGGAGTGTGGAACCACTATTTGTCTGTATTGTAATTCAAAATTTGATCTTTATATAATTAAAGTTTTGACAAAGACATTTCATATCTTGGTTTTGTTTTTATAATATGGCCTAAAAATAATGCAAAAATTTAAATAAATATTTGGTGCAGTACATTCAGATTTCGTTCTATGCATGAACTCAAACATTCCTTCACACAGAATAAATAATACAATTTCTCTTGTATTCGATACATAACACAAACACTATAGTTATATATAATTCATTAAATTGTAAAAATGTTTATAAATGTTCACCATAGAACAAGGCTGAGCATATTATCTAGTACTTTTATTTGTTAATATTTGTATGTTTATTTACACAATTTAACCACTTTATTCATGCACTTCTTAAAGTTAATGTTTTTTATAAAAATATGCTTGTGCCGAGATGAATTATAAAGTAAAACAGAGGTTCTGGTGTTATCTAGAAGAAAAAAGAATCACATTTGCACGACAAGGCAACGTAAAAGATTGTTAAACAGTACTCAAGATTTATAGAATGTAAAATTTTCTATTTCTTCAAAATTCTATTTTTTACCCCCGACTGTATAATTTCTATTCAAATACAATTTTAAATATTAATATTTTATACATATTTTTAAAAATCAGATTATCACTAATATAAATGTTGGTATATGTCTTGTTATTCACACTAGTCATTATTTTTTCTGCGCTTCATTTGACATTAAAACATATAAGTAAAATTGTATTTGATTAATAAATATTCCTTTGAAAAAAAGAAAAAAATAATGCTGCTATGATTAAATTTGAAATTGTATATAGAATTTACATATTCACATATGTTTTTCTTAAATACTGTTGATTCCTTTTTGGAACATTATAATCAACTTATGATTTAATTAATTCATTTTGTTTGTAAAACACATTTAAAAAAAAAAAAACTTTAATTCAAAGTACAAAATTGCACGTGTTTAAACCATAAATCGTTATATAACTGTTACAGCTTAATTATGTATCTTGATTAAAAGAGAAAATAGTTTAGCCAATGTAAAGTGTTTATATAAAAAAGATACTACAATTCAGAAGAGCTTAATTACACTTTAACTATTCACATTTATTTTTCAGAGGGCTTAGAAAAGTAACAATACTAGAATAAATATTGGGGCTTTTATTTTTAACATGTTAGAATCAACCAATGTTCTAATGATACGTAACAATATTTATATATGAAATAATTTGAAATACAAAATAAGCTTAATCAAAACAAAAAGCGTAAAGTTATTGATTACTAGAAAGTGTAAAGTTATTGATTTTCTCAGTTCAAAACCAAAAGTGTTGATTTGGCTTATAAAAAAAAAAAAAAAAAAAAAAAACTGGTTTAAGCCACATGCACATAGACAGGAAATTTGAAAACATTATAACAGAGTAACTAGCATACATACCGGAAAATCGAGAGAGATAAAATTCAAATTTTAAAATATATGACATTATGTAGAGGATAAATTTGAACTTTGAAAATTAAGCAATTTTCTTTCATAATTTGTGATAATTTAATGTTATACTGTCTTAGATTTAAACTTATCTTTGTTTCGAATTATTAATTTCAAACAATACCTAATCAAATTTTTTGTGTTTAAATTGACGTAAAAAGATTCTTTTGTGTTAAATTGATGTAAAAGAAAAAATTACTTGCGTCTCATAATCACTGTCAATATAATAAAAATCCATTAAAAATTTATGCGAAATTGTTTATTTGTTTTGAACAACAAATAAGATAAAACCCATCCACTAAACTCTTACTTAAAACATAACATTTCATTTTCGAATTACTAATTTCAATTAACTTTTAAGAGCTCTGAATACAACAGAAAATTCATTCAAATATTACAGGTATTAAGTAGCACAAATATTCACTCTTATAGGATTGTTTAAATATTTATATAACAAATCAGTCTCTCTTTCTTTTACTTAATTCCATTAGAAGATCAATCACTTTTATATGAAATAAGAGCAAAAACAACAATAAGTGATGTTAAAAAATAACTAGAACTAAGTAGCAATCTTCTTATACAACCTTCTGTTAAATGATGGCCTAAGAAATGTATGATATTTCAGGCAACTCATGTTTCCTTCATGGTCACGTGTCCCGGACTTTTCTTTTCTCCTTGCTTTAGAGATTTCTTAAACATTTTAATTTCTTGAACGAACTGATAAAACTTTTAGTACAAGAAAATCAGAATACATGGAATTATTTCTCTTATAATTTTCCCACGAAGGAAATACTAATATTCTACTGACTGTTCTCTCTACAAGGGAAAAACGACAGTAATAGTATGTCACTCACAATTAAATGAGATGAAAAAAAATCAGACGATAACTAAAACATTACGTTTATGAATTTGAAAATAATAAGCAAACGATATTTTAAGGATAATTAAAATGTTTTTATTCTTCAACAGATAAATACAGAAAAAATAAATGGAATATCACTACAGAATAAATGAAATATAACAATTAACAAATCACAGCAGAATGAAACAAAAATTTTATATAATACAAAATAAAGAGTCACTGATTTTTTGAAGTTTTTATAGTATTCATTTGAAGATTAAATGTATATCATTCAATTATTCAATTTCTAATAATTTATTTAATTTTTAAATTCAAAATTGTATTTGCTTTTGCACAGCTTAACTTATTCCTTTCTAAATCATATTCAGTTACACCAGGAAAAATGTTCGTTTTACAAATTTACAGTTGATTTTTATCTCTCCTTCCTGGTGATTTTTCTGTGTGTGATGAATAAAAATGCTATGCATATTCTTATCAGAATATTATCGGTGAAGGTCAAGGTTTAGATAGCGGTATAAGAACCGGATTATGAATGCGAATGAAATACCGAATCCAAATACTTAAGGAAGCTTTGGGTATATTCAGAATTCACGACATTTTTATAAGAATAAATAGAATTCTTACCTAATATCCTTTTATGATTCTATTATAGAAAAGACGAAGATTACTGGAGCCAGACAAAACATTTTGTCTGCGGGAAGTTTTCCAGATTATTACTTAGCTTGACCAAGGACTTCATGGCAATTCAATGCAATATAATAACTTTCTTGGAACCATAAAAATTCTTAATTACTTGCATATACCATTTATAACGATTATGGTTTTCTCTTTATTACGTCCGCATGAGCTTCTTCTGTAATTTCTCACTACATAAGTAAAGCATTAAGGAAATTGTACATCATCTCTCCTGTATGTATCCCCATTAATGATTTTATTTGGTTAAGGAATTTAATAGAAGTAAAATTTATTAGTGTAATATCTTTATTTATTTTTTTTCCTCATGTTTACTATCTTAACTTTTTTTTTATTGTTTCAAGGATAACAATTTTGAAACTGGACATTGCGTGGTGTTTTTTTTTTAATAAAGTCAACAATTAATTATTAAATCATTAGGCAGTTGTTACATTCGTTTATATTATGTCAGTTTTCTTGTTTTTAAATGATAATTGTTCTATTTATTTCTCATTGCTTTGAATGAACCAGGTTTTTTTTGACTTCGCACTAGAAGTAACGCAAAGGTTATTGACGACGGACCTCGTAATTTTGAACCTCGGTCAGATGACGACACCTGAGCACTGGCACGTCCCTCACCTAATTTTTATATCACACAAATGGGAGGACTTTAAGCCCCGACAGATTCAACGTGCATCAGCTCCGGCTACACGGCAGTCTTTAGTGGCATCAAGGCTCGAACTCACAACTTGACGATAACCGCCGGTCGCGAGTCAGGTGCTTTAACCACTAGGCTACCGCGGCCTTGAATAAACCAGAGCAACAATTTTCATTTCGAGACTTCAAGCAATCAATGCCAACACTAGTATCAAACTTGTTTTTAATATTCTAGCAGCTAGCGGTCAAGTGATCGAAAATTTTCGGTTAAGTTGAAAATGTTTGAGAAAATTTATTTTTTGTGTTTCGATTACGTTTGTGTTTCGATTTGTTATTATTTATACTCATAGATTGCTTCAAATGTTGAATAGAAACATATATTTAGAAAAAATGTAGACTCGTGTGTCGCGGTTAACCGTTTCGCAAAGAACACAACAAATAGTGCAAGACTCAAGCATCAGTTATAGCGTGTGCTGTGAGGATGGGTAGAAAAGATGGTTGAATGTATGAAAGTCTACGCGAAAGACAACGTTGTTTTAAAACAAGAACATGAAACGTATGACTCTGATAAGCTTATTTTACATAGTATATTTTTCTTTCCAATAATAAACTGTAATACTTTGAATATTCAATTGCACGTTATTTAGCATAAGTAATTTATAAGAGTTCATTTTATTTCAATTTATAATAAAGTTCCTTGCTTAATTTGTAATGTAATGGGGAGTAAAACAAAGCCTTGAATATACTCACTCGTTGGATTTTGACTAATGATCACTGATTATTTTTCATTTCTCGAAATACTTCTATTTAATCGTAATACATGTGTAATAGTGTTCCTTTGAGTATATGTATATCGTATAATACTAATGAAAATCCAAAAATGGGGAAAAAAAATATGCATTCATTTTAATACTAAATTATAGCAAAGTTGCTGTGAAAATGCAGTTTATCTCAATTCACTTGGCGTGATTTTAAAAATTCGCCAAAATTGGCAAAAATCGTAGGTTGCCATTTCTAAAGCCTATACTGAGTGGAGGAAACAAGTTAGCCACATTTGGCAAAATATCGTCAAAAATATTTCGTCGCTAAGGGTGGTTGGACTTATTTGCATTTAAACTATAAAGTTGGTATAAACTATCAATTTTTTATTTCTCAACCAAATTCACTCAGAAAGCGTTGTTAATTAACCACTTAGTAGCTACGTTTTTAAATTTTTGTGGGCGTTTAACCCCCTTATACTCCCCGTTATTTTTTGTTGTCAATAAATGTTTTGACCTCCCCTACTTCTAATTTCCATTCGTCGTCACTGCCTCTCAGTGTTGAATAACTAGATTATATTCTCGGTTTGCAGAAAATGACGAATCATTAAACACAATGTTTATTGTATTGCTACGATTAACATTACCCTCACGAATACTGAATTAAATGCTAATCTTACATACTAAATCCTAGCATCATATTTTGTTGAATTTCCGACGGCAGTTTTCAAATTAGGAACTGCTGTATTCGTTTGAATGCAGTTATGAAAGTAAAGAAATGTTTCTTATAAACTTATATTCTGTTTTATCTCACCGTCCAAGTGTTTTTAAAACCATAGAATCCTTCTCAGTTCTGTAAAAATATCGTAATAATTCTAAAAGTAAATCATTCAAAGAAAAAGGTTAATTCTTCATTAGGAACATAATAAAGGAACTTAATTCATAAAGGAACGAAGTTTATGACGATGCTTTTCTTTTTGTATTGTGTTGAATGTGCTTTCCTTTCCGAACATTGTTTCAGAGCGAAGCAGCGATTTTTACCTAATATAACCTTAAAAGATCATAAGTATGCTTCAGAAGTTATTAAAAATCATAAATGAATTTTAAAAGAAGTTAAAAGTACCAATTAAAGCAATTTCAAAAATCAAAACAACTTTTATTGCATAAAATAGCAAATCGTTGTTATAACATCTATCAATTTCTGAAGCAAGTGAGGTGTGTGTGTAACAATACATATACATAAAATTATAGATTTCACTATAGAAGAACAAACAAAGTCATAGGCTAAAGTTCTTATTCTAACTGAAAATAACTTAATCAGTATTTTTGCTTACAAAGACCAAGTAAAATATTTGTATATGCAACGAGCAGTGTATGGAAAGTAAGAATAGTGATGTTCAAAGGGAATTCTCTCTCCCTCCTTCCCTGTGTTCAAGAGCAAATCTTAGGAGTAGAAAGCGTGCTTGTTTTTGCCTAAGTCCATTGAAAATTTTTGTTGTAATAGTGAAAACGAATACCGTGCTGAAATGAGTGCCTCGATCTCGAAATCCGGCAACAGCGAGTTAAGGAGCATAACCCAGTTTCTTCTTACTACGGGAAACGTGCCGTTCCAGATTTTTAATAAAATAAAAACTATTTTATACGGGATGGTATTATGAATCGAGATGTATACAAGTGGTGTCAGAAATATACACTTGAAGAAAAGAATAAATCCATCGTTTGGGCCCGAAAAAGTCATGGCTTCTGTCTTTTAGGACCGTAAAGAGATTCGAGCTGAGTTTGTGTTCCAATGGAAACAATTAAGGCTTAGACTCTAAGCCTTAGAGGTATTGAGAAACTCTGAGAATTTTGTTGTGAGTCGAATACAGACCGAAAGAATGTGGATGTAAAGAAAGAGAGTGTGTTTGCGGCATGACAATGCGCGCGTCCCCAAACAGCCACACCACAAAGCAAATCTCAGACAACCATCAATCACGCTCTTACAACCCTGATTTGACACTTTTAGTTTACAATTTCCGATGAGATCCAGAATGCCATCAAACAATGGGCCAAAGAGACGGTAGGAGACTTTTTGCAAAGTTGTAAGAAAGCTCCTCCCACGGCTCACAATGAGCATTGTGTTGGGCTATAACTACGACGAAAAATAGTGTTTGAAATTTGAATATGGATTCGTAAATTTTTCGGAACTATATTTCCTTTTCTATTTTTAAGAAACGTATTACTCTTATTTTCTGGACAATCCTTTCAGAATGAACGTCTTAAACATTTCAACAGGATTTATCAATAAAAAAATATTAGAAGTGTTCATTAAGGTTTTTTTCCATGTCTACTTTACAAATCTAAATCACCTCATTGGTTGCATGAATATCATTCATTCCCATCTAACTTCTAATAGTTGGAAGGAGAAGCATATCAAGGAAGCTTTTATTTCTATATCTATAATTTCTCTATCCTTTCTCCCAATCAAGAGTTTTACACTTTCACATAAGAAATATTAATACCAATGTTATATTTATAAATACTTTTCATAACTAAATAGGGCTTTCACAAAAATAAGTATGTTCAATATTTTAGGCATGTAAGCTTTTCGGGAATTATTTCAAATTAAATAATTAGAATTTAAGCATTATCCTTCATTATAATTAGACTTACAGGAATTTCACCTGAAGCAATTGATATGCTTTGAAACGGGCCTTTATTTAGTTTCGATGTCTCAATTTGCAAAGAAAAACTAGAAAGCGACTATTGTGCATCTATTAAAAAATAACAAGTACGAGGCTCGATTTTTCTTCGTTCCCGAAAATTCTTTAAGGAATTCGGATGCGAAATGATTCGGTTGACTAAAAGGAGGGAGAGAGAGAGGGGGATGGTGCTATTTCATAAAAGTTACTGGGTACTGAAGTACTAAGCAAGAGAATTATTTAACAGTCGAAATATGATGTAACCACGAAGGATAATGTAATCATTGGAGAGGATGGCATGACAATTGTTATATTTATTTTGGATGTTATAGTATGTTTTGAGTACGTAATGTAATGTGTCAAAATGAATATATCAATTAAGTCAAACAAAGAGACAATTTAATACACACACACAAGCATCCTCTCTCTATCTCTTTCTTTGAATACACACACACACACACACACATATATATATATATAAGCGTGTGTATGTATTATGGCTGTAATAAGAACACCATTTCTGAATAAAGTATGTTTATTCTTTTTGATGAGAGAGAGAGAGAGAGAGAGAGACAATAAATATCAGAAAGAGAGAGGATTAACATGGTGAAAAGGAAGAATGTTAGAGACGAAGTTTCGCCGTCTTGGCTACAGCGAAAAAGAGAAAATTTAACCTTGCGTCGAATTTATAGACAGAGATTTTCTTTAGACCATGTATCGATCATGTGATTTGGATGAAGGGATTTTGAAGGATTTCTGCTGGAGACGTGAAGCCTAATAGCGATTATCCCTTCAAGTTTGCGACCATAGGAAAAGTTGATTTAGCAAATTGAAATCAGATCAGAAAATCAGAATGAACTCTTTATTTTGAGTTAAAGAATAGGGAAATTTTTTTAAAAAATTAGATTTTTAAACAAAATCCTTTATATATATATATGTACAGTTTTTTTGAATTATCATAATTTAAGGGTGCAATGGAAATTTGATTATAAGTTCATAGCATGAAGTTAAAAAATATAAACTCCTGCTTTGGTTATACGAAATCATATTCAATCAAAATAAACGAAAATCTTGAGTACAATAACATTTTAAAGCAATTCATTTGGTATTTAGTTATAGTTTAAACGTTATTTCTGAAATAAGGGCAAATATTTAAGACTGATATACAGTGGCTCAAACAATTGAGGATACACCTTACTTTCACTTGATAAATCCAACTTTTAATGAAAATAACACATTAACTAGAATAGAAGACGTATTTTTACTTTTACACGTAATAAAAGGGTTAATTTACAGTAAAAATAACGAAAATCAACAAAAAAATATCTAAAATTAAAAGTTTCACAAATATTTGAAGTAAACATAGGCAGATCTTTACCTCAAAAAATTAAGGATACACCAATGAAATTTTTTCGATATATTACATGCATAGACAGTATCAGTATTTTGTTGCATGTCCTTTGGCTTTTATAATGTCCTCCAAACGTCTTGGTACCGATTCGACCAATTTTTTAGTGGTATCTGGAGATATTTTATCCCATTCTTCTTGTAACACTTGCTTTAAACGGGCTTTGTTTCTAATCTGGTGTGTTTTTGGACCGCTGTTTCTAGTCTGGCCCACAAATTTTCTATGATATTGATGTCAAGGGACTGTGGCGGTGTGTGCAATTGCTGTTTACAATGAAAAAGACACCACATTTTGACATTACGTGCCGTGTGTTTGGGGTCGTTGTCGTGCTGAAATATAAAATTTCCACCTAAACCCAATTTTTGTGCACTTTCTTTAAGATTGTTGCGGAGTATGTCTATATAAAGCTTATGATCCATTATACCATCTATAAAAACTAAATTTCCTACCCCATTTGCAGCCATACAACCCCAAACCATGACGGAGCCACCACCATGTTTAACTGTAGGACGTAAATTTTTTGGATCCAAAGCGGTGTTCGGCTTTCTCCAAACGGTGTGACGACCATCGCTTCCAAAAATGTTGAATTTACTTTCATCACTAAATATAACTTTCTTCCAAAAGTTTTCTGTCTTCAACTGATGAGTTTTTGAAAACTCCAAACGCTTTTTCTGATTTTGTAAACTTATGAAAGGTTTCTTTCTAGCTACTCGACTGCTATATCCAGCATGTCTAATCACATTTCTCACAGTTTCAGCACTTACACTTCTGCAGATTATTCGAGAAGTTTCTGCAGCTAGTTTGACTGCACTCAGTTTAGGATTAATATTGATATCTTTTAAAATTTTCCTTTTAACTACATCACTCAGAATACTTTTCCTTCCTCTTCCACTCTTATTTTGAATTAATCCATCGCGTTTAAATTTTCCAATGATTTTCTGGACACATGAGTGACTTCTACCGACAATTTCAGCTATTTCACGATAAGATTTTCCCTTCTTAAATAACCTTAATATAAATTTTCTTACATCAATACTAGTCTCTTTCCGAGGAGCCATTTTCCATTTAAAATTACAGCTTTATATTCTCATAACCAACTTCAAAAGACTGAAATAACAGTTGAAAAAGTTTAGGATAAAATTTCCCAAGCTTAGATTATTAGTAGCAAGCAAAAAGAAATCAAGAGGTAGTTAAACAAAAATTTCATTTGTGTATCCTCAATTTTTTGAGGTAAGAATCTGCATGTTTATTTGAAATGCCTCTAAAAAGTTTTATTTTAGAATTTTGCCGTTGATTTTTCTTTATTTTTACTGTTAATTAAACCTTTTGTTATGTCTAAGAATAAAAATTCGTTTGCACTTCTGGTTAAGGTGTTATTTTGATTGAAAGTTGGATTTATCAAGTAAAAGTAAGGTGTATCCTCAATTGTTTGTGCCACTGTATCTCTTATTTTTATTGTGAACGGAAGAAATAATTCTTTCAGCTCAAGCCACATACAAAAGTTCACTCAGAGCTTTTCTCCAAACATGGGTGATATTTAACTCCGAGTTAGATTAATCGAAAGTTAATTTTTCAAAATCGATGATTTAGTTTCTTTTGTGTCTCCCGTAGCCTAGTGGTCATGGTCTCAGACTCGCTGCATGCAGTCTTCTACGAGTTGTAGGTCCGAGCCTTGATGCCTCTGAAGATCCACCGTTTAGCCGGAGCTAATGCACGTTACATCTGTCGGTGGCGTGGAGCGGAGGTTAGGTGAGGGAAGTGTCAGCTCAGGTGTCGTCCTCGTCGCTTGACTATGGTTCACAATTACGAGATCCGTAGTCAATACCCCTCTAACTGATTGCTGGGGTTAGCTCTATTTATCGTACCCTAAAATTTCATTTTTCTTAAACATCAAATTCGGAAGCAGAGCAATTCTAACTTTTTTTTAACTTGATAAATAATATCGCATTCGACTTAAATATTTCATTAAGGCTCCCGTCTAGCCGCCATTTTGATTTCATCAGCTTAATGTTAATCCTATGGAATTTCGACTTTAATCCTCACATATTTATTATTTGATCTATTTGAATGCAATAAAGTGCATCTGAAAGAGCAAAAAATAATCTATGCTTCTGTGGAATTACTTTTTTTCTTCAGTTTTTAAAAATATTTGAAAATATTCTTTAAAGACTGGAAAACTCAAAAACGAATAGTTAAAATAAGAATAAAAATATTTTTAAAAATCTTAGGAAAAAAGTAATTCCACAGAAGCATTGATTATTTTTTGCTCTTTCAAATGCACTTTATTGCATTCAAATAGCTCAAATAATAAAGATGTGAGAATTAAAGTCGAAATTCCATAGGATTAACATTACGTCCACGAAATCAAAATGGCGGCTAGACGGGAGCCTTAAGAGCTGTTCTTCCTGAAAAACAAATTATTTTTCTTAACAAATTTTCTCGACTCTCCGAGTGGAAGATTTACACCGACGGATCAAGGATCGGGTTCGAAACTGGGTTTGCCGTGTTTGTCTTCCATCGGGATGTCCTAAATATTGTCTATATGTTTAAACTGTATTCTTATACTTCAGCCTTCCAGACCGAGCTATCGGCAGTCGGATTGCAATTTGTGGACCGTCTCTCATAACTTCAAAGTTTCTGTTTATTCCGACAGTTTATTATCAATATCGCTTCTACAGAGTACAAGAAATAAATCGGCTTTTATTAATACCATTAAAGAAAAATTAGCAACTTATTCTGATTTTTACAAATCACGCTGAGTTCGGGCCCCACATCGGAGATTATTATAACGAAATTGCAGATTTCATTTCAAATCTCGCAGTCACTTATGATGAGAGAATTAATGTCCCTTCCCCTCGGTCTCATATAGTTATGATTTAAAAAAATAAGCTTCTTTCTGGCTGAGAGGTCTGGGGGTCAACTAGTAATACTGGTATTCGGATTCAGTCCTATATTCCTAGACCAAATCTAAGTTTTTATACGAATTCTGGTTTTATTACTCGCTTCTTAACTGGTCATGGTCCCTTCGTTTCATCTTTAAATTGTTTTAAATTACAAAATGCAAACTGATTTTCCTGTGGCTCTATTGGAGATGCTGACCACTACGTTTTCTCTTGCCTGTTTTACAGTAACTCTAACTTAAAATATCCTATTGTTGGAGCAAAACCTATTTGACTGAAGTCTGTGTGTGAAAATTCTTATTTGCATTTACTTAAATGCAAATAACAATTCTTACTTAAATCCTGTATTCTTACGGCTCGTAAAATTACCCAACATAATTCTTAACTATTTTCGCTTTTATTACATTTTTAATATTTCAATTTTCATCATTGAGTAGTTATAATTGTATATCTTGTACTTTTATATTTTTGTGTAACACTTTATTTTTATTCACGAGATTATGGATGCTTTCGTATTGTGCCTTTTAGCCTGTTGTGCACCTTATTTCTGCAAGAAAATTCTTACTGATAGTTTTTTTTTTTTTTTTAATTCTTGTCATGTACATTTTGTACTCTGTAAATACATTGTAAACTTTATTCACTTTTGATATCGAAACTGAAATATGTTATTTTGTCAATAAATGCTGAATGCAGGTGTGATTGTCTCTCGGGGGCCTGGTTTGTAGCTCAAAACCCTTTGGATAAGTTCGGTGTTCTTGAGTATTCTACCAATAGCCCTCATGTTGCTTCTAGTGCAACGTTAATAAAACCAGCAAATTATTTTCTTTTGTAGTCAAACGCAAAATAAAAAAAAAATTTCGTTGATCATTAAATCAGTACTTTTTTACTTTAAATGATCTACTTTATAAAAAAAAAAAAAAAAGGTGATAGTTTTTTAATAGAGAAAATGCTGTAAGAATGAATCAAAAAGCCGATAATTATCAAATAAAACTAATGAAAATGTCTATTTAAGACATCAATCCAAATAATTTAAGAAATTAGCTTAAATAGCTGTTTTATTGCTTTTGTCCGGCATCATTTGATATTTTTTCATTAACAATTTTAAAATTTTTTCGTATGAAATATCCCAATTTTATGTGGTTTTTTTTTTTTTGTTTGTTTGTTTGTTTATATTAAAAATATTTGCTGTATGAAATACTAACTCCGTTCTAAGGGTCATTTTATACTGGAACTCTCATTAAGACAAAGAATCAGTTCAAATATTTGAATTCTACCTCAGAGATTTCACTGTGTTATCACACATTTGACACACTAATATAATTTGAATAATCTTTTCGTTGATTGGGATATTTTGTAACGCCCATTATTATTTCTTTCTTCTCTCACAATTGATTATTTAAATATTCATTAATCAATAGTCCAGGGAACAAAAAGTCTGAGAGTGATGATAACAAAGGATACTTTTCCATTTCGCCCGCGCAGGCGATAAAGTCGCCAAAAATGATATAACCGACGCCAAAGGGATTATCTTTTTTATGTGTATACTGTGTCTTGTCGCCAATTAAGTCTACTTGGCGAGATTTGCGCCGGAGAAAAGGAAAAGTACTGAATAAAGTTATTTTATTCACATCTATAAAAAATCAAAATTCAATCCCAAACCTAATGAATCTGTAGATAAGCGTCAGAATCTAAAGTTTAATATAATAACTTAATGCTTATCTTGCTTAACCAATCAGGTTCGAGTCCAAAGAAGATTTTTTATGAAGGTTCGAATCATTTACCCTTTGTAGGTCATTTAGGTGTTCCTTACAGTGCCGGTCATAAACGATAGGCGACTGCATATAGCGACAAAATATAGAAGCATAAAATAATAATAAATAAAAATAAGCACAACTCACAAAAATATAATTCAATTACTTGAATCGAGAAAATAAACGAGTAGTAAAATCAAATACAATTGGAGTTGACAGGTTTCTGGGCATTCCTAAATTTTATTTCATTGCTTCCCTTAAAATAGGGTCACATTTTGAGCATTATTTTGAGAATTCTGCTAACGCTGACAATGAGTGTTGCTACTGGCGAAAGAGCTTTTTCTACTTTAAAAATAATAAATTATTTAAGAACCATATCTGCTTAAAATCGTCTTAATGGGTTAGCAATATTGGTCATTGAACATGATTTCAGTAATACGTTAGATTTGAAAAAAGTTATTCGCGATTTTGCAGAAAAGAAACTTCGAAAGAGATTGTTTGAATTTAGGCTTAGACTTTTTGTATTACTGTTTTTACAACGTTTTTCTGAATTTCACTTGGTGTGTGTGTGTATGTGTGAGTGTGTGTGTGTGTGAGTGTGTGTGTCATCAAATTTTCGATCGTTAATTTAACCAACTTCCCATCAAGCTAGAGCTTTGAAATTTTGGGAATCGTTCGTACTGGCCTAACAGGGCAATATTTAGACGTTTGCGAGAAGTTTTAACTAATATTTCAATAATTTTAATAAGTCAAAATATTCTTTCCTCTAGGCGCTTTTAGGATTGAGGAAAAAATTTCTTTCCCCCTCTGGGAACACCGGGCACTCCCCACACCACATGAGGCCTCGTAAAACTATTGTACTCACAAAGGGGAGATACTATCTCCCCTTTACTATCTCCGAGATAGTAAGGGTTGCTGACTTTTAGTTCTGCAAAAGAAAGAGTTTCCACATTGGCACCCTGTGTCTTATCACAATAATTTTCCTGAGTATTATGAATTTTACTACGCCTCACAAACATCTCTTTAGCGTAAATTTTAAAGTTAAAATGTCCAAATAGTTAACTAATATTCTAATTTTCTTTACAAACTTTGGCCACTATATAAAAATAAAAACGTTGTTTTTAAAAACGTTGGTTTTTATATCGAATTATTACAACGTTTTTCTGAATTTCACTTTGTGTGTGTGTGTGTGTGTGAGTGTGTGTCATCAAATTTTCGATCGTTAATTTAACCAACTTCCCATCAAGCTACAGCTTTGAAATTTTGGGAATCGTTCGTACTCGCCTAACAATGCAATATTTAGACATTTGAGACAAGTTTTAACTAATATTTCAATAATTTTAATAAGTCAAAATATTCTTTCCTCTCGGCGCTTTTAGGATTGAGGAAAAAATTTCTTTCCCCCTCTGGGAGCACCGGGCACTCCCCACGCAGCATGAGTATCGTAAACCTTTTGTACTCAGAAAGGGGAGATACTATCTCTCCTTTACTATCTCCGAGATAGTAAGGGTTGCTGACTTTTTGTCAGTAATCATTCGCAAGAAAGAAAGTTTCCAATATTTGGCGCCGTGTCTTATCACAATAATTTTTTCTGAATTCTGGTTCCCATTCTTTTTTTAATAGAATGACTTACAAACTTTCAAATGCATGTTTTGATTTTATGAGTATTATGAATTTTTTAATACTCTCACAAATGTCTCTTTTTTAAGTAAATTTTAAAGTTAAAAATAACTAACAGCAATAATTTTCTCTAATAAACTTTGTCACCATATAAAAACGTTGTTTTTAAAAACGGTGGTTTTTATATCGAATTATTTTTACTATTGTTTTAAAAGCATATTTAAATTATCTCTGATAGTAGTAGGTACTAGTTTTAGTTTGTAAATCCGTACCTTGATTCGGTTAGAAAGTCGTTTTTTCCTGTTTAAGATAGACTTTGTTGTCGTTGTAATTCTGTATTTTGTGTGTGAAAATTTTGAAGGTTGAGGAAGGCGGCGACATTTTTTCCGTTTGCATACAGCATCAAAATGCTTGGTTTGTTACTGCCCCATACTCAGTGCAGGTATGGTACAGATGTCTCACATTGATAACTTCAACTCACTGTCTCTACCACCAACCAAATTCGTATTAAATTCTTCCTTGCTTGTGAAAGCAATGTATACAATCTATTCTCTACATTTCAATAATTCGAATCTTATATGCATAAGTCACGTTTCCTCCATTGGGAGAAAATATTCAATTCAAACAATACCATTTAAATCACAGTGCTACTTAAAGAGAAAAACGCGTTAGAATCTTCGACACAAATTTAATATTATTCAAAACTCATTTCTTAATTGTATTTGCTTTCAAAAATTATAGAACACATCTACAATTTAAAAAAGTTTTTCACTTTGCGTAACAACAAAATAGAATGCTTGATCTCCTGTAACATGTTTTGTAACAAAACGCAAGGAAAAGCTTCTCTCATGAGAAGGAATAAAATAATAAACTTAAGGAGGAAAGTCGGCATCCACTACCTCTCGATGCAAAATAGATTCGACTCAGATTCTAATTTAATCTACATAAGTCACGTTTCATTCATTGGTAGGGAATTTCATTTCAAATAAGTCCGATTAAAGGCCCCTAAACTGAAGGGGGAAACGAAATAGAGAGAACATGTGTCATGCAGCGTCTCAAAAATTAAAGAACCGATTTTCTCCCTTTCATGTAGCCCGTATTTCATTACACGCTTTCAGTTTGCACTATTTTTCGAAGGTTCCATCGTATAAATCAAGAGATGGGTGATTATCTTACAAAAGTGATCTTCACAGGAAGGTTTGCCTTTGAAATGTGATACGTATCGGGACCATAAATTAGGTCCCCAATTTAAAGATTTGTAAACATGCAAAAATGATAAAATTTCGAGTCTTTACTGTATAAAATATTCAGTGCTTAAGGAAAAAATTTTTTGAAATTTTTTTGTATCGCTTTGAGTGCATTTTATTATTGTCAAGCAATAACAAATATAATTAACAAAAATATATCTCAAACATCCATAGGATTAACATGAAATTCACTAACTCGATATGGTAAGAGAAAGGAAAGCTTAAGAGTATAAATTTAGTATTCCTAACAATCCAGAGAAAAATAATTCTCCTATCAATTTTCAAATAATAAGAAAATAATTTTTTATAGAAACTGATTTCCGATTTGGAAAAAAAAAAAAAAAAAAAAAAAAAAAACTACCGAAAAAATGCCCGATTCGTTTCAATTAATCTTTTTTAAAAATAAATTCTTTGCTGAACTACTTGGAATTAATATACTTGAAGTAGTTCTCAGGAATCGATTAAATTTTTATATTCATTTGAATGTTTCATTGTTCGTATATTTGTTTACCTGTTAGGAATAAGTAATGACACCTTTTATGTAAAAATAAATACTCATCAGATTTTCAGAAAAGCTACATTAAAATTATTTTTCAGTTGAATCAGTTTTTCTTTTCTTTTTTTTTAAAAAAAAAAGGAAAAGAATGTTTTCACAAATCGCATGGATAAAAAAAACACTATTAAAAATTTCAGCTTGTTAATGCCTAGTGAATTTTTGAATAGTTATTTTCCTCTCACTTCAAAACAATTTATAATGTGTAAAAAAAAAATAAAAAGTTCAAAAATGAGAAACTCTTTTTAAAAATAATTTGAATAAATCTGAAAGCATCCTGATTGATAATTGAAATGTGTTATCTAAGGATTTTATTCTCTTTCTCTTTAACGGAAAAAGAAATAAATGCTTCTCTTTCTCTCTCACTTTATTATTTTTCTTTCTGGATAAAGTATATTGTTACAAAACTGGTTTGTTATTCTGAGAACAAAGTTACTAACGTGAAGAGTGAATTGTTTTGCTGAACTGAAACCTTTCATTGTGATTAGTAAAGATTTACGCAAAAAAGACTTGTCTATTTTTTGCAAATACAGCGAATATTTACATTGGTTCTTTATAGAAGTGGGAGTATTAATTGCATTTTAAAAGTAAGAATTGAATTTTGAAAGGATAAAAGTATGAAAAAGTAGCAATTTGTAATTGTTGTGAATGAATAAATCTCAGTGCTTTTAAAATGCAGTATTCGACACATGTATACAGTATTTGAAAGCATTTTAAATAGTCATTGTACTGTAACAAAATTACTGTTCTAAACACGAATGCACGAATTTAAATAAAAATATTTTTCAGAATAAGAAACAAATAAAAAAGTGAAAATGTTTAATAGTTTTGTCCTAAAATGGAACTTTGATCTCTGAGTAAAACTTTTTTTATTTAGATTTCATTACCTAAAGATCTTTCATACTTTTTTGAGAAGTAGTTAACCAGCAATTCAACTCCAGCTAAACACGTGTGTTAGTAATTATACCATGGCGCCATCTGTTGTTTACACCTAGAACAGCGAAAAAAATAAAACGGACGCCTAGACAAAAAAAAAAATTAAAAAATCATCAACATGCCTCAAATGAACATTAAAGTCTCGTTTTTTTCAAAAAAATAACTTTGATAAAATCAAAGCCTCCCCTAAAAACTTCATGGTGCTTGTAAAAACCTTTTTGTGAAATTTTTTTTCATCATTGTTTCAAACGAAATTGAAAGGTAAGAGTTTGGGATGTATGGTAGCTATGTCAATTAATGTGTTTAAAAATTTTTAGAAATCAGACAAAACGAAAAGTATTTTCTCTGAATCCGGGGGGGGGGGGGGGCGGCAAGTAACAATGTGAAAATGTCGAAGCCAAAGCAACTTGGAATTAAATCTCGAAGTACAGTTTTTCGATTGATATATACATATTATATGTTCATTCGAGAAGCAAAAATAAGAATAATTGTAGCAGATGGAAGGATTTTTAAAATAAAATTATTTGAAATATATGTTTCGGAAAATATACTGTACCTAATATAGAAACATCTCCTTTATCTTCAAAAAAAAAAAAAAAAAAAAAAAACCCCCCTTTAAAAAAAAAAAAAACGCAAATTTTATAGGCAAAAAATTTGAGTTTTTGTAAAGCTTTTTTTTCTTTTTAATTAGACCTGAATTGTTTGAAATAATGAAAATCGAGCATTATTAAACCTAGATATGCAGAACAACTTTAAAATAAATTTTTGAAACAAATCATAAGATAAATACAGTATTAAACAAAATCAATTCGAACTACAAATAAAGAATATGTTGAAAATAATCAGCGGAGAAAGTTCATTATACCTTCAACTTCCATCTTTTAACTGCTGAAATAAAAGATAATTTAATGGTAAGAAACTAAACATCTCCCAATTCCGTTTCAAATTACTTGGAGTAAGCTCCTAATTCATCGTAGAAAACTTTTAAACTTCGCTGAATATAAAATATGAGCGGAATCTCTTAAGTATTCGTGCTCCTGTTTAAATTATTTTATCTCGAGAGAATTCCTCTCATCTCTCGTTTTCC
The DNA here is from genome assembly GCA_019974015.1 of Nephila pilipes. Taxonomy (NCBI): domain Eukaryota; kingdom Metazoa; phylum Arthropoda; class Arachnida; order Araneae; family Nephilidae; genus Nephila; species Nephila pilipes. The sequence continues at coordinate 109,814 of BMAW01034514.1, read as the reverse complement.
AATGGGGAGATGAACATGCATTAGTAAGATGATACTTTATTTTTAGAAAGGATTATTTAGGCATCCATTAAACCAGCTTAAGAAGAATAATTGTTAGTAGATTTTGAATCATATTTTACTGTTATTTATTTCCGACTTAACAATATAATTTACCTTATTTCAAAATACTTAATCAAAGTAATATGATATTTGTATTGAATTATATTTATGTTCTAATTATAGAAAACTATAATTATCTTGAGAGGGGGTAATGTCCGATTTCTCATCATTATATGCAGAAGTAAATTGAACTGAATTTAATTAGAAGATTCAGTTTGATTCAAAGAGAGAGAGAGCATCATTCTGAAAAGAAGAAAAAAAAGTGGATTTAATCCGTAAAAAATTGAATTTGATTTACATTGACTGAATTCGATTTGAAAAAGGATGAAAATTAAGCTGAAAATCATGAATTTGATTTGCATTCGGTTGAACTTGGTTTTCGGATGGTTAAAATCTAATTTCAAAAAGGATGAATTTCAGTTGTAAAGAATAAGAATTTACAGACTTAAAATATTGATACACATATATATAATTGTATGAAATATAAAAGTCAAATATTCTTCAAGTATTACAATAGACCAAGACAATATAGACGAAAATGTTGCCATTATATTGTATGATAATATATTTACATTAGAACAAAACACAAACAGTACTTATCACAACAGAAAACAAATTAAGAATATCCAATAAAAAATAAATATTTTTAATAGATTTAAAAAAAAATATATTTATTGAAACCATTAAAAAAATTTAAAATTCAAGCAAATCAGATAATTTTTTTTTTTTTATAATTATGAAACAATCTAAAATTTAAAACCTAGAAACCAAAAAAAAAAAAAAATCTATTAAAGAACCAGAAAATTATTTTTAAGAGGTAGCCAAGTGAAAGGAAAGCAAAAATTTAGAATAATGTAATGATACTATTACATACTTTGGAATAGAATGATTTTTTTATTATTATTAATTTCTTTAAATATTTAATTGTTTCCTTAATCTGTTAATGATATTGATTTTTTGTTGGATTGTTTTAGATTGCTACATGTATGTTGTGTTTTGTCATATATATATATATATATATATATATATATATATAAGCCTTATCCATAACTACAAACATAGAATTCTTGGATATCACTGGATATAGGCCAAATATTTTTGGGTTCTGCACCCTGCTTGCTACTCAGCAAATTTAATGCTTCGCGCATGGGCGACGTTTTATTTTCGGTGTGTCGTGTAACATAACCTTTCACTTGCGCTATAAGCCTGAAATAGATCAAAATTTATGAGGAGAGGGACCTTTCTGCGTAGTCCGATACTAGAGGATCCTGAAAATATTTAGGATCTGTTAACGAACTTGGAGAAAAGCGCTGGAAGTAGAATTTTTCACAGGGAGTTAGTTCGAGACAGTGATGGATTTAGAGGATAGGGCCACAAAAGGGGACTTGCTTACTCTATATGCATAACTAGGCATGTTTTGACAAGAGAAGTAATTATCACATCGGTTAATGGATTTTGACGATTTGATTGTATCAACATGCACGCTATCGGTTCATACATAAATCTCATTTGAGTACTCTTTTATTTTTTAATGTTCGTTCATTATTAATGGGTATTTTTAATGGGTTTGTTCATTATTATTGGTATTTTGTTATTTATTGCAATTTTATATTCTTATGTCATTTTCTTCTGAGTTTGTAGGGTATTTCATCAAATTATTACAACTTCTTTTGCTGTAAAATTCTTTTGTAGGATATTTCGTCAATCATTACTCTATTTTTTTTTACCTTAAAAAACATTTTGATTATTTTTAACAATTTTTAGAATTGTTTCAGAATAGAATCATTAATATTATTATTATTGCGCCGAGAATATAAGGGACAAACTCTCCTCTCGCTTTTCTAGCTTTCTTTCTTTCTTTTTTTTTGCTTTAAAAATACTTTGCACGATATTTCGTCAATTATTACTCTATTTCGTCTTATCTTACAAACATTTTGATCATTAAAATTTTTTTTATAATTGTTTCAGAAAAGTTTTTTTTTTATTTTTCCCTTTTTTCTCCATCAACGTCATTAACTTCCTTAACTCGCTTTTCTTTTTGTCGATTCGGGTGTATTTGAGGGTTTTTGCGAAAATACTTTTATCTGTAACCATTATACTTCGGTATTTTTTACCGACAGTTGACTGTATCTTGTATTTAATCGTCTTGTATATATGTGTGACATAAATCTAAATAATAATAGCGACTATCCTAATCCGATTTTATGTTCTTATTCAGATTAAACAACTGAATTTTCGATGCAAACAAACGTTTTAAAAAAAAAATAAACAATTTTTTTTCTTTATATTTTCTATACATAGAATGAATTTGTGTTATTACAATTTCGGATATTAATTTCTTTCTGTGTATTATTTTGCATATTTTATAACGCATGTACAATCATGTACTGTCCTGTGAAAGAAAAATACATTTTTTGGCATCATATTTTTTAAATCATTATCAAGTTTGTTATTTTTATACATAATTGATTAGTTTACTTCGTAATTTCCTTTCGTGTATATTTGTATGTACTGAAAGAAAAAGAAATGTGTCAATTAATGGCCCAACTCATCTGGTAAAGGATCTGAGACATTTATTTACCTAGGAGTTTGATTGATTGATAGTTTCATTCACGTCGCCTTAGAAGCCACATGAGTGTTATTAGCGTCGGTCCTCGTAATTTTGAATCTCAGTCAAGTGACGAGGACGACACCTTAGCTGGCACTTCCCTCTCCTAACTTCCACACCACGGGATGACTTTGGGCCCCGATAGATTTAACGTACATCATATCTGGTTAGGTCTTTAGTGGCATCAAGGCTCGAGCCCACGACTCGATGAAAACCGCCGACCACGAGTCCGCAACCACATTTTCTTGGTAGGAGATCTGTGGAATAAAAAAAAGTTATTAACCTCTGCTCTTGACATATTCGATGGGGACAAATTTTGAATTTCTGAGCTTCGTTCGAATGACGAAGGTGACATTTGTGATTTGGGACTTTACTTTCCAAATTTCCACTCAACAGCATGGAAAGTTAATTATGCTCATTTAGATTAAACGAACTATAGCATTACCGTTCTATAGGATAAAATCTTTGGATAAAAGCAAACATGTAAATTCTCAAAATGCAAGATGCTAAATCCGGATTTTGGTATTCTGTCATATGGGCTCAAAGTTACAACCATCCTTATACAATAAAACCTCATTAATTTGGACTAACTGTATCTCTGGGAACATATGGGCTTCTCTATAAAGAAGCATGGGCGCAAGAAACCAACTGGGTCCCTAAATTTTTTTGTAGAGTAAAAAAAAAAAAATATTAACTTGAACAAATATTACAAATGCAGTTTTATTTAATGATCGATTTTTTTTTTTTTTTTTGCTAACACATTAATTATTTCAGAAAAATTACAATTTTTTTGCAATTTCTTTTTCGAGGCTTAATGTAGCAAGTACATTTAAGCGTTAATTTAAAAAATTGATTTAAAAAAGTTGAGTTTAGGTGAGGGTACTCGGGAACTCCCCAAATCATATAACAAAAACTAACCATTCGCATCATCAAGAATTAGTTTGAAGATTGCCGAAATTCATAGATGTAGTACAATAATGTTTACTATAGAATGAACTTGACGCCCCTCTGACAACCATAGGAATATTGTCAAGTTTTCATGTGCAAGAGTACATTATTTTAGTTCTTGATCATGTTGGAGCCCCCTCAATCGCGGGGCCCTGGTGAATGGTATCCCCCCCCAGATGATTGGCCTTGTCTCTAGGTTATCTTGAACAAACAAAATAACCTATGAGTCTAAGTGCATAACTAAACTCTATGTACAGTACAAAGAGCACGTATTTTGAAACGAGACGAAGCACACTGGTAAATATTTGTACACGAGAAAATTCAAATTAATACATTACTAACATTATACGTAGTCGGGGGAGGGGGAACTACTTAAAACACAACAATATAGGCTCGTCTTCACTGACCACTCTTGACATGCTCACTGGTTTGAAGAAATGACTGGTCTTTTGTTGTTATCTAATAGCGTCAGTTTCTTGAACAATGAATTGACACAGATGCTTCAAATGTTCATGATATCCAGTTACGGTTTCATTGCTGTTATTCTTCAACGTATTTTATCACAAAACTTAAGTATTACGTAATTTCATCAAGTTTTGGCTTCTTTTTAAGTGATGTCAACCGAACAAAATAATATGAATTCCATAAATGGAAAAATAAGAATTAGGACGTCACAGCCGCTATTAGTGGTACAACGTTAAGCTTCTAACTAAGCTTTTTTTTTTTTTATTGGCGTTTGTTAATTAATAATTTTCTTTATGCCTGTCTGGATAAAGCAACGTCCGGTTTAATGGAGTACGGATTAATGAGGGTTTTCTGTAAAGAAGTATTTTCATTCGAAAGCTCATTTCCAGAGGCATAACTGTTTTAATATTAAAAAAAAAAAAAAAAAAAAATCTTAGAATGTATTTTAAATTGTAGAAAATGAATTTTAGGCTACTTTTTTTTTAAATACAATATAAAACTCTTGAAGTGTTTAAAACATTGACATGCGTTTTTAGGTTCTTCTCAAAAGTAAAGAAATAAATAGGAAAATTGAAATTGACCTTGCTTGTTTCATTTGAAGATGTGCTAACATTTTATCGCGATGAAGTTCTCGAAAAACTAGAATTATTCAAAAAGAATATTAATTAGTGTTAAATAAGCGTACTTCCGAGCCCCAAGCTCCACAGAAGCAATTACTATCAATAAAAAAAAAAAAAAAAACGTTGTACACGTTGTTAAATATACCTCAAGCAAACTAAATGTAATTATTATAATCATAATGTATTATAATGTTAACCTTTTGAACCTAACATCGTATATCCTTTAAGTAGTTCAGGAATATTCTTGTTTGGCGCCATTTTCTCAAAACAACAACTTCTTAGCACACATTAAAAAAATAAAAGAAGTTTTAGCTTATTCTATAAATTTATAATCTTATTACATTAATAAAATTTTAAAGTTTTCAATTTTCTGTGTCATCATTTCAGTTAATGATATTTTGGAATATATTTTAAGCTGTTTTCTTCTAACCCATATGTTTAAATTATTTATTTGATGTTTGTGAACATTAGAATTATTTTTAAATTGGTACTTTGTAATTCGAGATACAATGTTTGTAATTAAAGTATAATTATGAAACAAATTTAAAACAATCGAAAAAATAAATTTAAGTAATAATATAAGGACATTTTAACTAAGCCTGAATCCCTCTAAATTTTCATGGATGGAATTATTTACTCTATGTAGCGTGAAAATATTCTAAACTTCAAAATCTTTTTAATTTGCTTATTAATAATAATAAACGAAACAAATACATGAAAAAATTGTTGCACATGCTGATTAAATTATAAATAATAATTAATTGTTTAAAATTTTTTAAAGTAACTCGCTAAATTATAAGAAAATTGAAAAATCTAGATTTTAGCTTATATATTTTAAATCCTACATGTAACGTATATTCCCCCCATATTTTCCGCAAAAGGGAGTTAAACACATTCATAATATGTATATAAATACTGAAAACGAATTACTGCTATGGCGAAAGTATATTTTACAGTTAGACCGGTTTTACAATATATATATATATATATATATATATATATATATATATATACTCGTAACAAATACAAAACATCACAAAAACAATACAAATAATAAATATAAATATCTAAGTTTTTAGTCAACAATCTCTTTCAAAGTAAATCGGAGAAAGTGTAGTGAGATATAGAGAAGCTACAGTTCAACAAAATAATACAATAACTTCAAAATATTAAGTATAATAATAGTTGCTTGATAAAAGTATTAATAATAAAATAAAAGTTTAAATAAAAAGAAAATAATAAAAGTATTTAGAAACGTTAAAAAATATATAGTGTGCATAATTTTAATTAACAAATTTATACCAATACATTTTAAAGACATTCACACAAATAAATTGTACGTTCATGAACTTTTTTTCTTCTTTAAAATTGAATAGTCTTTTGTATCGTTTATTTATAATCGCAAAGAGTCAATCATCTCTTATAAAAACGCTTTTCGAAATAAGATCCATAATTTACAAAAAGCGACAATCGTTTTAAAACCTGCGGAATAGAAAAATAAACAAACAATTTTTGTTGTTGCATCTTTAAAATAAAATTTTTAAAAAAACATACGCGAAAAATATTTTTTATGTGAAGAAAAATGAATAAATATATTAAGTATTTATTGACTTTTACTTTACTATAGAAATATAAACAACTTGAAGGCGGTAAAATGAAAAAAAAAAAAAAAAAAAAAAAAAATTTTTGTTTTTAAAATTAAAAAAAAAAAAAAAAGAAAAGATTCTTTTGGTTTTGAAAGTATATATTATACACTTGACAAAATAAATAAATTCCTCAAAATGTGCGGTCTTTTAATAATTTAAAACAGTCATTCTATAAAATAAATAAAGCTAAATGCTGTTATAGAATGTTTAACAAAATAAAATAAAAATAAACTGGAAAACAATCTAAAGAAAAAATATATTTGAGAAAGAATAAACTAAACATATTGTTTAAAAGAAATACTAAGGGTTACCATACGTATATAAGACACGTTGTATTTATTCGAAAAACATTTACTACACAATATCTGAGATTTTACACAACTTCAATAGCTTTAAATCGCTTAGACATAAAAGTAAAAATCAACGAAGTTAATTTCTAGAATGGAAAAACAAATGTAAAAAAAGCTGCTGTTCTTCAATGAATTTAAAAAATTGAAATGAAGAGAGTGAGTCACAGCACCTTGAAAGTAAAATCAAGAAGTTGAAGAAATTGAAAAAAAAAAAAAAAAAAAACCAAGTTCGTCCGCGACAGGATTCGAACCTGCAATCTTCTGATTCGAAGTCAGACGCCTTATCCGTTAGGCCACGCGGACGATGTAGCTGTAAGATAGTTTATACTACTATTGATTGATCAATAAGCTACATGGGTCAGAGAGGGGAAAGATCGGTGAAATTGAAATGGGGGAGAAAAAAGCAGGTAAATCCTTCCCAGAAAGGTATCTTATCCATTTCGTCGTCTGTGTCTGGCAACCATGGCAACGGAAAACTAGAGACTCTTAAGATAGAGGATTAGGATTTCAAGAAAATTAATTGCCTTTTGACATGACAAAATGCACTTTATTTTCGGAAACTTCTCGTTGAATTTCATTTCATAATTTAAAAAAAAAAAAATTCCCCAGAATAATATAGAATTAAAATAGAATAATCAAGTTTCTTATTCACGTAATTTAACATGAATATATTTTAATTAATTTCATTACCTAAATTTTAAAAGAGTATTTAAAGATGAAAATCCAAACAGAAGTTTCTGTTGTTTTTTGACTACTACGAATAAATATTTTAATAACAGTAATATCCCGATAGATAATGATCATTTCTTTTCAAAGGAAATCCTAAGAGTACAAATATTTTAATACAATTTCTATATTTCACATGTATCTAACAAACGAAACAAGAAATGCAATACTTATTTTAGAGTGTTTCTAGGAAACAATTTTTTTTTCGAAGTTGGTAGGTCTTAGCTTAAATAAATTAAATATTAATTATAATTATTATTGAGCATTATTAAAGTATTTTATGATATTTATTTATGATGAATTATATATTTAATGTTAAATTATAAAAAACTGTGCTCTTATTTTTTACAATTAATTCCATTTACCTCATAGTTATTCTCAAAAGTAGCCTTATAGCATTGGTTATTGTAAAATGGTGGTGGAAAAAAAAATGAAACAAAAGAGATTCCTAATTAGTTTGAGAAAAATTATTGAACTAAAGATTTATTTTATTCTTAAATATTACTGGCGAAGAAAAATTATTACTTAGAACACGATTATCAAGCTAACACGCATTTGCAGTTCTTACTCCTGCCTTTATCATGATGTTAGCTGACGCATGCGCAGTGACATTGACCGTTGCCGCCAACGTAGAGTGGCTGAATAAATATTTTAATTATAGCTGATTTTTCAGAGGATGATTATTCCGTTTTTTCGAAAATCTATTTTTTAATATCGAGACAAATTAACAATATTCGAAATAGAATTTTCTTTTTAAAAATATTTTCTAAGTAAGCATAAAAATAACTGTTATTAGAATGAAAAAAATTTTAAAGCCTCACATGTCCCAACGTTTTTAAACATTTTTAATTAAATATATTTTTAAAAAAATTTTCATGTTAACATATTCAATCCGAACGAATTCATATGGACAAATTGCTTTTATCGAAAAAGAAAATATAATGATAATATCGTTTGTTAATTATGTAATTTATTTCATACTTTTCAATTATTTCGTAAGGTAAATCTAATTATTAAAAAGAAGAGATGGAATACTTATTCACAAATTGCAAATGCATATTGTTCTTTAAAATGCTTTTAATAGTCTGCGTGTAAATTTTTTTTTGTATATCTTTTTCGTAATTGATGTCGTGCGCGTCTGAACTAAATAATCCTTATTAAAAGAAAAGATAATCATACCCCAAAAGAAGAAATTTCTTTTTTAATATTACTATCTCGCTTGAAAATCTCAAGTTAATGAATGCAAATAAAGCAGACCTTATACATGTAGCTAAATAAAACGATTCAATGTGAATTGCGCTTGAAATTTTATTTTTCTTTAAAAAACAATCAAATAAAAACTTCAATAAAAATAAGTTTTTAACGAAAGAATCCCTAACTAAGGTGTGATAAAATTACTGCATTTACTTTTTCAGGCAGAAAGTCGATATATTCTCTGTGATATGGATTTGGCGTTTCAGTAATTATTCTGAGTGTAAATCGATTCTTGTTTCCTGGTAAAAGCAGACGATTTTAGCGCCCAATTTATTATTCTTTGTAAGTGATATTTATACGGGAAACGATCCAAAAATGGTTCGGGAATCCCAGGAAATGGCTTTTATTATCCCCTTTACCCATTATTTTAAATGACCAGGAAAGCCATTCAAAATTTCCGGGCAATATTACCACATTAACACGAATGTTTCAGAATACGTACATGGACTAACCTTTCGACTAACTAATACTCATTCTCTTGAATGAATAACGGTAACGATGTAGGTTTCTATTTCCCCCTGAAGTGTTATTCTAAAAATAGAAATCAGTAGTTTTTTGAATGACTAATAAAAAATATCGTTATTGTTAAATTTTACAAGCTTATATTATGATTTTCCATTTCCTTGAATTTTTTATTTGTATCACTATAAACTATTTTTTTAATGTACGTTATCGGTGAATTTATATTATCGTCTACAATCATCATTTTTCTGCATATCCCATTTAGAACAATTATTTTAATTTATTTATTCACTTTGTAAAAAAAAAAGTCATCTGATTATCAAAACTTAACACTTCGTCAATGATTTTGTACATTTTCTTAAAATGATATTACATTTAATAACATCAAATTATTTTATCGAGGTATGAATTTTATGAAAGTTGATATCGATTTATAATTCTGATAAAATAATACATCTATATATAAGTATATATATATATATTCGATTATTATAGTATTATTAAATTCATCCATTGTATATGTAGTAATGAAAATTCTAAATGAATCCGTCTGGCAGACGATCCTAATTAAAATTTATTTTTGGAGTAAGTATTATTTTTTTATTTCAAGTTTCGAAAAAAGTCATGTTTTCTTGTAAGTCACATTTTTGAGGAAAATATAATAATTAATTAGAATTATTTTATACATACATATATCTTTCCTTGGAAGCTCAATACTTGTTATACCATCATGTAAAAGTGTTCATGTCGCATGTTATTTTAATGTTTCTGGGAAACTGACGTTCACAATATTTTTTTCCCTCGCAAAGACATTCTTCTTCTAATTATCTTTCGTTTAAATGTGGTTATTCATATGATTTCGTGTTTTTTTTCCTTGGTCATTATGAAAAACTTTGATTGGTAATTACCTTTCTTCTTCTTTCATAGTTGGATAATTTAACGAAGGTTTCTTTCCTCATTTGATTCTTAATTAATGTATCTCTCACAATCAATGCGCAATAAATGAAAAAAAAAATTAATATGTAAAGATTTTTTTCTTCTTTTTTCTTTTCATATTACTTCAGTATCAAAGTAATAATTCTGCAAAACAAAGAGTAGAATAAGTTTAGCAATAATAATGACAGAAAAGAAACAAAATTAATGTGACCCTTGATTAAAATTTTAATTACCAATAGCATTTATTTCTATGAAAAAAAAATGAACTAAGAGGAAAAACTCTCTTATTCATTAAGAGGCCCTTAAAATGAATACTTTTTATAAAAATAATACCACAATTAAATTTTAATGAAGAGATTTTCATTGAAATGGGAATCATTATTTCGTAAGCAAATGGGTAAAAAAGGAAATACATTTATTATTAAAAAAAAAAAAAAAAAAAAAAAAAAAAACAGAAGACAGTTTCTGAAATATTAACTTTATTTTTAGAAACAGGCCAATTTTATAAAATTGCGTTTTGTTTCTAGCGTCTCTAGATATTAAAGAAACTTAGCATAGTTATTTATAAACCAACAGTTATCATGTTATTATTCTTGATATGAACCAAAAAAAAGCAGTTCATTTTTTTGTAACCGAATATAGGCTTATTTCGGTCACAAATTTCACTATAAGCTAATTGTTTTTTGAAAAAGTTCGCTATCTTGGATGAAAATTGTAATTTCTGATGCTATTTTTACTATTTCAACGGAGTTTATTTTCGTAATACATATGTGTGCGTGACGATAAATATCAAGCACATTTCAAATACCCTTTTTCTTCTACAAAAATGGAATAAAAAACAATTAACAAAAATTTAAACGGTAATTTCCTTTCCCTCCTGAAATATAAAAGCATTTGACTCGATCTTCTGCTGACACTTGCTGTGTGAGCCATGCAACCTCACGCCCTGTACTTTCGTCATACCTGGACACTATAAAGAAATAAAATGCATCAATGTCAATGAATAAACATTGAGCTTGATTAAAAGTAATGACGGCATTCTTCATCAAGCCAACAATAATATCATTTTTTTAGTTTAGTTTAGCTTTTATTAACGTCGCCCTAGAAGCAACACGAGGGATATTAGCGATGGACCTCGTAATTTTGAACCACGGTCAAGTGACGAGGACGACACCTGAGCTGGCACCCCCCTCTCCTAACATCCACACCACGGCAACGGGAGGACTTTGGGCCCCGAACAGATTTAACGTGCATCATCCCCGGCTACACGGCGGGTCTTTGGCGGCCAAGAATCGAACCCGCGACTGAACGAAAATCGCCAGCCGCGAGTCCACGACCTTGACCACTAGGCTACCGCGGCCCAATAATATCATCAACGTGCTACACATGTGTGTGTGTTATATTTAGAATTAGGGGGAAAAGTAAAATAATCAAGAGAAATCTCGAAATTTTAGTACTATTCTGGGAAATTAAAAAGTAGCTAAACAACTCGTTGAAAACTTATTAGTTTAACATTAAACATATAACACTAACATTAGATTAACAATTTTAACTAATTTAAACACGGGCTGTTTGAAATTGTTATAATAACTGATTTTTATATCCCCATAAAAAAAAATTAATACTGTAAATTCTTTTTGGTTTTTCCAAATATTTTTTCCATATAGCAACGTATTGCCAATTTTTTGAAAATAAATATGACATTCATGGAAAAGCATGTAAAACTTCAACTTCTTTGAAATAATTAGCACATTTTACCTATTACATTCCATTTTAGATAATCAACATCGCGTATGAGGTAATATATATTTCGCGATTAGAAGTGTAATTTCATATTTCACCTTTATTAATTACACAAATAAACAAAATAAATCTGAATACTTATTTTTCTCCTATTTCCAAGAAGCTAACCGCATCGTGCAATATTTTAAAGTTTTACTATTTCGTTCTTTAATCTACAGAACGCCTTTTGACCGACCTGCTTTTAAATGACTACGTGCAAGGACACACAGCACATCTTACCGAAAGAAAGGTACGTTTGCACAAATCTTGGTTTTCCATTCACCTTAGTCCTTAGCCTCTTGTTGAGAAATTCATTGCTAGGTTTCGTTTTGCTTTCCGGGTGAGTAGATTTTGTGTAAAACAAAGGTGTCAAACACATTTCTAGCCGCAAGCTAATTTCTAACACGGGTAGCACTTATGCAGTTACGGTGACAGTTTTTCTTATCTTGAGGGGACACAATACTTTGTGAGCATCTATTTAAAATTAACTATAATCTGGAATTTTATTTTAGCTACCCTATATGAACGCACATAAAATATGCATTTAAAGAAGCTACATTTTCAAACAGACTATTGTTTCAAATTTCAATTTTTTTAAAAAAATATTTCAATGTTTTAAAATTCTTACTACTTCTACAAAATTTTATATTTTTATAAACATTTTTTTCATATTTTCTTGGAAGCATTTTTTACAATTCTGTGTATGGGTTTAGTTGTATTACTGTTACTTATAGTTTTACAAATTTTTTCTATCAAAACAATACGAAAACCTGGGAAAAAAAAAACACCCTACATCTAATTTTTTGTAGACTTCTTTAAAAAAAAAAACTTTTTCATCTAAATCTTTATTCCATGCATAAAATTATCACAAACATATTATATATAACAACCGGAAAAGATTTCAAAACCTCGTATTGATTTCAAGAATTCCTTAATATTTTAAGAACAGGACCGTCATGAAAAATAAAATTAAAAAAAAAAAAAACTGCGAAAGAGTAGTTTAAGATTTTGAAAATCGATGAAATATATGACTTGGAACACTGTTAAATAAAATTTAAATAACTTACTAAATAATGTAGCGAGAGAGCTATGAATTATTATACCTACTAGTAAATTAAAAAAAAAAATCATGTAAAGAAAATAAAGTAATAATTTTTTTCGATATTTTAGTCATTTTTAGGGTATTGTATAACCTTAATTAATCTTCAGAGAAGTGGTAACAAAATTATTGTTCTCTGTGTTTTGTATTAGGGCTTAAATTGCTAATAGTGATATTTCATATTATATTACTTCGATCACACCCATTAATAGCATTTTTACTTATCGAATAGATTATTTTATCTATTAAGTTGGGCGTTATTTCCTGTAATAGGATAAGTAATAGTAGTACATATTTCAAGCTAATTCCGTCAGTAACATATTCCATTCAAAACCTTTTAATTTTGTCACATTCATAATGCTTATCTCACAACTTCTTTTGACGCAACCTGAGTGATTTAAATTAGAAACCTTTTTTTATGCAATAGAACGTCTTGCGTTAGTGGAACAGAATTCAGAACTAATGAATTATTGGGATATTAGCCGAAATTGATTTAGTAGAATTACAGGTATAATTATAAAAATAATTCGAGATAATAAAAAAACAACCCAACGTTTTTATATGGTGACAAAGTATATTAAAAAAAATATTGAAATATTAGTTAAAACTTGTCGCAAATGTCTAAATACTTCATTGTTAGGCGAGTAAGAACGATTCTCAAAGTTTCAGAGCTCCAGCTTGATGGGAAGTTGGTTAAATTAACGATCGAAAATTCGATGACATATTGATACACACACATAGAGACATACACCAAGTGAAATACATAAAAACGTTGTAAATAATATAATAAAGTGTGCTTAAAAAGTAATAGGACATATGAACACATATTCTGAAAGTAATAGAATATAGGACCACATATTCTGAAAATAATAAGATTTTGGAGAACATAATCTTCAGTACTGGAACCTATTACTAGACACGAACTAATACGTTAGAACCTATTATTTAAAAGTAACTTTTTAGTACATTTCTTATTAAGCAAAATACTCCAATTCTCACTTTTTTTGGAAACTCCGATGTTCGTCAATAACTTTTTGTTCAATTTTACTACCACAAAGTTTCGATAAAGATACACTGAAGGCAAGGGCCTAAAATATATGAGTCATCGTTAACACAAAATAATAAGAAAAATTGATAAAAATCTATATATTTTTTTCTTGAACTTACCAAACATAGAATAATTGCACAAATTCCTTAGAGTAAAAAAATAAACTTACTTTTCATGTTCTTTGAGTGAAAAAATTTTAATCATAAGCACACCAGACAATGTCGTTGGCTTATGTCGACATTTGAAATATTAACTACTGGAGATGGGGGAAATGGTACACCGATTCAACAGGACTACTAATAGTTCATGTGATTCGGTATAATTAATTTTGAATAATTAGAAATTTGAAAAATTAAGATAGTAAGTTTCTAGGCGCAAGCTTTTTTAAGCTTTTGAAAATTGTACATTTGTTTGACATACTCTTTTGATGACCAGGTTACAAAGATATCGTGGGTCCTCACTAATTTAGAGAAAATTGGTAGAGAAAACTATAAATACTAGCAAACAACTTTCTTTTAAATAAAAAGCATTGAAAAAATTTTCCTTGTGAACAATTTAGATAAATGTTGTTAGTACCCAAAGAAAGTCTGATTATCTGGTTAATAAAATATAAAATGCTTAATTTTCTGGATATTAAAATAGAAGTTTTGGGTCAATGAAAAAAAAATAGAAAAGAGCCTCAAGTTTCTCACTTATTCACAATTGGACTACTCACTTTCTCACTTCAAATCTCACTTTATCCATACCCTTGAAAATAATGCAAAATTATTAATATTTAAGTTTCAAAAAAGTGATACTAGACGGAAGGTTCATTGATCCTTCGATATTCGTAGAAAGGATTCAAACAAGAGCGACTCAAAATCTTCAATTTCAAGAACAGATTTGTACTTATTTGTAAAACGTCTCTTTGAAATGTATTCCATTTCTGTTATATTGATTTTTGCTAATTTTAGAGTAGACATTCCATGAATAGGTTTTGAAAGAACTTTTAGTTCAGTTTCGAAAAAGTTAATGCATTATTTTTATAGGCATGGCCAGTTTAACTTTCAATGTCCTACTTTTATATTTATATATATATATATATATATATATATATATATATATTATTTAAACTTACTGATGTAGGAAACGTGTCTTTGTGTTGTTTTACTATTCAATATATTTTACAATTATAACGTAACGAGGAAGAACGGCGTTCAAAGTACGGGAAAGGTATATACAATTAAACTCAGGTTCTTTCGGGTAAACCAAAAGCTATTATTTTGAAAGTATCTAGCAAATACAAAACTTTCTTTTAACATGGAACAATTGGCGCAAACGCATAAATCCACAATAGCACAAATTCCCAGTTCACACAACACAATCGAACACGCATTTCAAAACACGTGTGTGATCACAGTATCACTTCACTAATACACACAGTGTATTAGTTACTAACTAATACACACAGTGACTCAAAGTATATTCTCCAATGATTATTCTAGTTTAGGCCTGTCAAACCGAAGATCTTTTGTGGGCCTCTGTAGAAACCTATTTTTTACCGGCGGACCGTATTTTATACACACATATACACATTGCAATATATATATATATTTAAAAAAATTTAGCAGGTTTTTGATAGTTAAGCTGCGTCATTCTAGAATTATAGACCAAATTATCCCCACCAACACATTTTTTTAAAAAAAGAAATATTTAGTATACCAAAAATATTAATTGAAAAAATTCTGAAAATATAAATCAGAAAATTAAAATTAAAAATTAGGCTTACAGATCGCATTAACGTATTTATTTTGTCTACTTGTATTTTTATACATTATTATTCTAAATATTTTTTGATTGTGTGACTTAATTTTATATTGGTATTTTTTTATTTTTTAGATCTTGACTTGCATAATTTTTTAATGTTTTTTTTTTTTTTGATTTTGTGAGAGCCTTTACCCTTTTGAATGTAAATCAATATGATAGAGAAATAATTACTTCTGGTTGCTTTTAAATATTCTTTCACTCACTATTTTTTCTTCATGGGTCATTAAAATCTGCTGTAAATGAACTCAGTATTGGAGAAGAAAAAAACGAAGTTTAATTTCAGTTTTTAAACGAGATTACTTTTCACGAAATGCAAAATAAAATTATAACATTTTTAAGTATCCTCTTCTGTTTTATTTTTTTTTTTTTAATCTTCCCTTGTTTATTTTTAAAAAAAAAATGTTAAAAGAAGAGGGTTCCTTGTAGAAGAACTACATACACACATCAAAATATTTTACAAATTTTTAAATAATACCAAAACATTTTCGCCGATTCGAGGGATGTCAGAATACATCAGAAATCTACATTTCAAATAAAAACTATTTCGATTTCTGTTTATTGTACTTGTATTAAATAAATATGGTAATGTATGATTGTAGGAAAAATAACGAAGAGTAGCTCACAAGTCACAACGGTTAAGTTTTTTTTTTAGTGAAATTTGAAAAATTTTCTATCTTCAAAAAGAAGGTTGATTTTTATCTTTTCCAGAAGCTAAAAGTCGACTCCTCCCATCCAAATTTTTCTCCTGCTTTTCTGCTATAGGATAACAAGTTTTAAGTATAGCAGGAGGCTAGAAATCAATGTTCAAAACTTATTCAGGTTTGAAAACTAAATTCTATGAGATTAGAAATAAATTATGAAATGAAAAAACTCATGTATAAAGTAATTCGATCGCGAATAATACAGTGTTCAATTACATTTTTTGTTGGTGTGTGTTATTTTTTTTTGAGAGTTGGAAAATATTTTTTTTAATATGATGCATATGTTCAGATATTACAAAGCAGGCGTATTTACACACAGAATTTTTAGTTAAATATTAATTATTACCCCCCCGATTAAGATGGGGGGGTAATATAACATTTTTAACGTAATGTATTAAGTTGTTTACTCATTGTGAATTGGGAGCATAATTAATATTTAAACTACAAGTAAGAAATCTGTGTCTTATGCATATTAAAAACTTTATTTCTTCTATGGTTTTTAAAGAAATTAACAAAACAAAGAAAAATATTTCTGAATTTCACTTTTATCTCTATATAATTATACCATACGTCTTAACAAATCAGTATTATTAGAAAAAAGCGTACGAATATAGAGTAATAATTGTATGAAATATACAATGAAAATAATCATCAATTGAAGATATGATATGATATGACGATAATTACTTAAAATATATTTATATAGGATCAAATTTAATTAAAGGCCAGTTGAGGGGACACAGTATCCTAAAAATATCCAACATGCTGAAATAAAATTTATTACTTTATTTTAAATATATGACATTTCTAAATATATGCACAAAATTTCTTAACTCCTATTACATTATTTAGCGAGATATTTGATTTTTTTAAATAGTGAGCCAAATATTTTCATTGGCCTTCAAAATTTTAAACTACTTTTCTCCAGCATTTTATTTTACACGACGGTCAAGGACTTTAAAAGTCTCAGTTTTTTTTTTTTTAATCAATGTAAAGTTTTGAAATTTTTTCTGTTTGTTTAATATAATATGCTTGATGATTTCGGGTATGGAATAAAGATTTAGATAAATTATTATTTCTTAAAAATTCCATAAGCTTAAATATAAATGTTTTTTTTACTGTTTTTTGTGTGTCAGGTGGAAAATGATTTCAAAACTTCAAGTAACACTAGTGTAACCAAACTTAAGCACAGACTGGCGAGAAAGCATTTCTAAGACATTGAGAAAAATGTATATTATTTAAAAAACGTTAACTTTGTATTTGAAGGAAATTTTTAAAATGTGGAAATATTTTTAAAAAAGAAATTTTAAATTTTTAATAATTGTTTGTTTGAATATCCTCCTGAGACCCAGGGTCAATTCTAAGGGACATTTGTATTTTGCATCTAAAACAAATCAGAAAAATTAATCATAACAGTCCATTATATTGGACCATCTGGTGTTGATTTTTGTACAACCAAACTTTAAAAAAAGCGGTGGGATGTTTGTTGAATTACCGTTTGAAAATGGCTACTGACAGGAGAAAGACGATTGAAAATAAATACACCGTTTTAGTTAATTTTTTTCATATTTCATAGAATATTTTAATACTAAAGTAACTGATATTTAATTTTAAAAACTGAAATTATAAAATCAAGTTATCTTTTCAATATTTGCGTGAATTATTTTGAAACAATAGCTACATTTTCATCCATGTCCATTCTATTGGACAGTGGGTCTTCGTCATTTGATTATATATATATATATATATATATAACAAAAAGTTTTGGAATGTTCAGAAATTAATATTTGATGTTATGTTAACAAAGGAAGGGTATGCTTTTGCAACATTTATTGAAATTAGGACCTAACTGTCTAAATTAAATACAGAATTTACACATACGTTTTCAGTAATTCTAGTACTTTCTATAATAAGTCAGCTTACGAATTACGCGATTTTGTTAAAATAAAAATTTCTGAATTAATAGCACGCTATTAGAAATAAATTTTCACTAATAATTAACTATAAAAATTTATAAGTGTGGTTGGAAACAAACCATATCCCTCTACTTCTGTTTTGATTTTTAATTTAAAAGTCAATAAGAAATAAAAAGAATTAAATTTTAAATAAAAAAATACTATACTAATAATAAAAAAATAATTTGGGGTTTTCAACATAGTCGCACAATGGTTTGTTTTATTTCCGATAGAGGTATTTGAAAATCAACGTTATTTAGATGCAGAAAAAATTTGGGAAGTAATAATAAATGGTGATGTGTCAGACATTGATATTAGTGATGAAGATGAAGAAAAAGATAGCGGTAAAGAGCATGGAATTTTAATACCTAATGAAATATTAGACAAATATAGTTCAAGTGAGAATGACGAGTTTTCTAATAGTGATACAAAAGAAAAAAAAATATCAAAAATGGGAAGAGGTTCGTCTGATATGTCACTGTGTCCGGCTGATGAAATATGCATCGTAAAATAGTACGATGAAAAAAGCTGTATTGCTGTGTTCATCCAAGCTTGGAGTAGAAACACGAGATAAATGAAAAGGTTGGTCAAAAAGGAAAAAGAAATACTTCAAAGAGTCAAGACCAGCAGTAGTAAAATAATTTTTAATATCAACATGGGTGGAATTAATCTGATTGATAAGATGATCAGTTATCATAGAATTAAGATACGTACAAAGAAATGGACGGTCAAGACAATTTTCCATTTCTTTGATCTCAGCTTTGTGAATGCTTGGATTTTAATGAGAGAAGATCAAAAATCAAATGTGGGTAGTAAGTGCATATCATTTTTAGAATTTTAAACTATAATTGCGGAGCGGCTTCCGAGCCCCTCTGATTTGATCGATTCTAGTAACGAAGAAACAGACACACTAAGCGCAAGACTTGACTTGTATGGAGTCCACTTCTCATAGTAAATATAAAAACCAACGTTTTAAATGGTGGCAAAGTTTATTTTTTAAAATTTATTGAAATATTAGTTAAAACTGCTAATTATTTTTAACTTTAAAATTTCCTTAAAAAGAGACATTTGTGAGTGTATTAAAAAATTCATAATACTCATAAAATCAAAACATGCATTTGAAAGTTTGTAAGTCATTCTATTAAAAAAAAAAATGGGAACCAGAATTCAGAAAAAATTATAGTGATAAGACACGGCGACAAATATTAGAATCTTTCTTTCTTACGAATGATTACTGACTGAAAGTTAGCAACCCTTACTATCTCCCATTTGTGAGTTTTACGATACCTCATGTGGCGTATGGGGAGTTCCCGGTGTTCCCAGAGGGGGAAAGAAATTTTTTCCTCAATCCTAAAAGCGCCGAGGGGAAAGAATATTTTGACTTATTAAAATTATTGAAATATTAGTTAAAACTTGTCGCAAACGTCTAAATATTGCATTGTTAGGCCAGTATGAACGATTCCCAAAATTTCAAAGCTCTAGCTTGATGGGAAGTTGGTTAAATTAACGATCGAAAATTTGATGACACACTGACACACCAAGTGAAATTGAGAAAAACGTTGTAAAAACAAATCAAACATCTTCCAAAAATGATGGACATTAAGAATTCTGTACGGTACAAGAATGAAGATTGTACACACAAAAAAAAAAAAAAGCTAAAATAATGTATACGAAATGTTGTAGTATATATTTTTATTTAACAGAGTGCAAAATAATTGTTTTATATAAATATCCAAGATAATTTAAATTTAGTGTGTGTGTGTGTGTGCAGTAAGATTTCCAAAAATTGTAACATTTTTCATAAATTATAAAATATTTTTCATTTTAAAGCTCTTAAATAAAGCTACATCTTGTATTTGAGTAAGTTAAATTAAATATTTTTGTTAGTTTTTTGTTTATTAGTAAAATATGTTTTTACAAGACGAAGACCCAATGTCCATTATAATGAACATATTAATATATATATATATATATATGTATATATATTATTTTCTTGAAATATGACTTTATGGGGTGTTTTGTAGTCACCCCTTGTGGTTTTTCCCTTTCCGCCTTCTCTTAAAAAAAGTGTGGGGGAAAAGGGGGAAAACATCCAGTGAGAAAATATTTTTCATATGACGTAGGCTCTAAGTTCAAAAAAATGAAATACTCTTGAGGAGTGTGTCGTCTTCCGCGTTCGAGTTCTTATTCTGCCTATAAATTCATAAAAGCGGCGATGATTTCAAATTCGTCTCCGGGAATGAATCATGAAATGATTGTTCTTTTTGCTGAACTTAAACCGGAGCAGTTCGCTGCGGTGAAAGCAGAATCACGAAACCCACATTCCATTTTTAAGTATTCATGACACAGTTGTAAGGTCAGATCTTACAAGATCGGGAATGAGTCTATATTATCTGATTCATGAATTTCACTTTAGTTTGTCGTATCTAAGTTTGAATGCTCCAAGGTATAAAAAATGAGTTCAGGGTAGGACAATCTTGAATTTTTAATGAGCAGCACTACAATTACATTCCGAATAATGATATATTTAAAAAAATTTAATTACTTATGATATATTTCAGGACCCTTAAACTTCAAAATTTTTGATTGTTTGAAGAAAATATGTGAAGTGTCCCATCTTTTCTTCTGAATATTTTAGTGTGAAAGGCTCAACGAAACTACTAAAACTTCCAGTTATCAAGAAAAAACTAAGCCCTGTTTTACTAATTTTTCTGTTTCAAGATCATTTTTAATATCAATTTTCTCCACACAAAAAAAAAAAACCTAACACCCAGGATTTCTCAAACAATTATGAATCATATTAATTTGAAATTTTAAACACATGTTTAAAATGAATTTCTTTATGATTTATACATCAATTTTTAAACAAGTTATAAAAAGAAAAAAAGTTTATATAAATTTTTTTCCTTAATATTTCGAAATTTCCTAAATAATCGCATTAAAACTTTTTTACTCCTCAAATTTTTTTTAAAAAATATGTTTAGTTTCAAAATTGAACATTTATCTGTTTAATAACTTTACTTTTGCAAATTTTGATCATAGTTACATCTAAAAATCCTACGAACTGAACAATATTGGTTTTCATAATTTTGAAAAAGTATGCAATTCGTATTTCTTTACAACTTCTTAAGAAATCTTTAAAATTACATGAAAATATTAGAAGTAATGTAAATATATATCAATATTATATGATAAAAGTGTCAAGTTTCTGCTTTGTTCCATTAGAAAGTCATTACAGACTTGAAAAAGGATATTTTTCCGCATACACGGAAAATTGTTAAGAGTCCTGTGACCCTTTAAATTTTTCTAGTTATAAAGTTTTGATTACTCGTATCACGAGGCTTGATTAAAAACATGGTCATAACTTTTTTTATTTGTTGCTCTGCTTTCACAATTCTTGATGTGCATGAAAGCTGTACTTATCATCTATGTAATGCACTATTCACTTTTCAACATAGACCCAATCCTTTTCCACGCACTTGTGCCAACGCGTGACTAGTCGGGCAAACCCGTCGTAGAAAAATTCCGATGGTTGTTGTTGACGCTAAGCTTTAAAGGCAGCTTACACCTCGTCGTCAGAAGGAAAGTGATGTTCCTTAAGGTGCTCTTTCGTCTTTAAGATGGGATGACAGTGCAATGACGTTTCGTTGCTTTAACATCATCTCTATGTTGCTCTTCTTCAATTATCAAAACATCAACGACACCTAGGAACAAAGAAAACAACTGTATTATGTAGATAATACATGTAACTTTCAAGTTCAAGGAAAGCTTTAAAAATCTAGTAACAGATAAAAACGTTGTGGTCATGGGAGCATTACTTTTCAATCAAACGTGATAATTATATCAAATTAATTAGTTTTAATTACATAGGAAATTAATTAACTTTGTTTTAATTATATTTACAAAATCTTGACAGCATTCGGTCCTCTCAGACTTGAAGATTAAGACAAATTTTCCCATCCCTTTGAAATTACGCTCATTTCTTTATTTTTAAATGCGTGATTACTTAATTTGATTTACAACTTTTTTACTGTTGTTGAATACTTATTCTTTCAAAATGTATTGATTTTTACTGGAAACTTTCACTTGATCATTTGCTATTATGTGAAAGATTTAAATTTTCCATAGCAAAATTTGATTTCAATACTGTTTAAAGCATTCTCACAAATTTAAAAAACCTTTTTCGATGCAAGAGGAAGAAATAGTCTCGAGATTGAATATTAAGAGTTTTAAAAAAAGAAACTTGTATTTAACCTCAGTTATAAAATAGGAAGGTCTACTTTTTTTTTTTTTAATCTTTAATTGTTTTATTTCGTAAATTAGACTTTATTCTGTTATATCAGTTTTGTTTCTGCCAGTAAATCCACATTCATCTCCCGAAATTGCTTGTACGTGTATGAGAAGAGCTGTTCTGTATTAATATAAAACTGCATTTTCCGTATTAATATATAACGACGTTCTTGGAAGCAATAGAAAGGGATATTGATGCTCAAACAGCACAACTTTCTTAAGAGGATTATCGCCAACCTACGTTGTCGCTATTATTTTAGTCTTTAGACCTAAGACATTTCTAGCTTCACGAATTATTTAGTTGTAATCTGTATTATCATATCAAATTTTGTTTATATCTCTTTAATATTTTATTTACTTCAAGATGAAATTATTTTACTTAATCAAATAGAAAATCTTGTGTATTTACATAATTAAATAAAAGAACCGTTTTTGGTACGTCTTGTACAAACTTGGCATTACGATCAGAATAATGGAATAACAAAATTTTACGTATAAAGATCTGACTCCATAAGCTATCGAGCTTTTTGATTCGAGGGTGGCACAAAAAATATTTCTATTTGAAAACAGATAACTTCATTAAGGTAAATTGTTGTTACCATTGGATGTAGCCATCTGTAAACAGAGCCGAAACAAATTTGACATTGATTCATAGGTTACTAATGATTTGGCTGCCATTTTCTCTCAAATCAAAATTCGATTGCTGCCACGTCAAGTTGTCCCGTCGATGACAAATGGATTAATCGTTTTTAATGGAAACCAAACAACAATCAAACCAATGGGTTGCTTCTGGAGAATTTTTTTGAAACAAGGCGAAGATGGTCTCATCGGTCGGAAAAGTTATGACGAAGAATTTTAGAGGCGCTTAAGGCTTCTTGAATAAGAAATTGAGTAAACAAAACTTTGACAGCTGCCTAGTGAGTCAGGATGCTTAAAACAAACTATTTTTGATGCTGCGA
Source organism: Nephila pilipes (assembly GCA_019974015.1). Taxonomy (NCBI): domain Eukaryota; kingdom Metazoa; phylum Arthropoda; class Arachnida; order Araneae; family Nephilidae; genus Nephila; species Nephila pilipes. The sequence continues at coordinate 86,060 of BMAW01034514.1, read as the reverse complement.
GTGCCATCTATTGGATTTTCTAAGAATTTATTCATCGACCCTCGTATTTTACAGTAATAACTGCACATTATTTTTACAAGAATATGTAATAAAATTTTGACATTATTTTGAAATAAATTACACAACAATAATAAATTTTGTGTGCGTGTGTGTAAATAAGAACTATGGTTTCCTTATTATTCTTCGACAAATCGGAATTCATTTTATTTCCTAGAAATGGGACCAATATCCAATAATAAGAATGAAGATATATTCTTTCCGATTCCAAAACGTGACTAATTACTCACAAAAAAATTGTTCTTTTGATGACTGCTTTTTGTAAAATTTATTATATTACATTTTTAAAAATTCAAATTTATTAGTATTCATATTTACCATATAGATCAATGAACTAATAAGGAAATAATTTGAAAAACTTTTAAAAACTAATTACTTAAAACAATATAAAAATTAGTTTTCAATTAAATATTGTAAGCTATTCGTTGTATCTGTAAAACTAATGTCCCTGTATTGAAACGAAATTCGTAGCCCTCTCATTATTTTTTCTTATAAAACTAACAGTAATATGAATTTTTATAATAATTTACCCATTTGAAAGATTAGCAAAAATTTTGAAGTCAGAGAACTATTGTTTGTTAACAATTAGTAAATTAATACGTTCCGTTAAAATTATCGCACCTCTAACGGTGTATATTTCAATTTTATAAATAATATTTCAATTAATAAATTAATTGAATAAAATAATATTTCAATAATATTTCAATTTTAAAAAATTTGATTATTCTTAATCTCTTTTACAGGCACAACCATTATTTTTTTATTTGAATACTTTTGTTTAGTTTAAAGTGGTTGACAGTTTTTTTTTAATTTAACAAAATAATTAACTGAAAAATTTTATAATCCCACACTAAAAATTAAATAATAATAATAACAAAGTCTTTGGTTTCTCTTCGATTTCAAATTCAGTATTTTTGAGCTATTGATTCTTTAGTTGTAGACTATGATTTTTCAATTTATTAGTAATTTTGCTGATAAAAAGAAGAAAAATAAATGACTTAAAGAAAAAATATTACACTAATATTTATTAAAAGTACCTAAAATAATTTGTAAAAAAATAATTATTTTATCACTCTTTTAAAGTTATTGATTTTCTTATGTTTCAAGAAACTTTTTCATAATTCTTTTTTTAAGTGTTTTTGAAAAATTGCCATAATTCATAAAAACTTTAAAAGGTATCAATTTTATTCCTAAAAGAAATAATGTAGCTATTTTAAACTATAAAACATTTTATGAATCAGCAGTTGATTAAAGTGAAAAAAAGAAAACACTGTTCAATTGAGGTATTGGTGTCACAATTTTATAAATATTAAAAATTTCTAATGTAAAAAAATTGTCTAAAATGATTTAAAGCCTTTAAAAATTAGATTTATTGCGACAAAAAAACTGAAAGACAAAAAATGTAAAACCCATTTACTCTGTGATTTTAAATTCAAGCAAATAAATGTAGCATTTAATTTTCTTTATAGACACACTTTTTCCATTATAGAATATCCAATGTTTCCCTTTGATATACAAAATTAAAGCTTCATAGGGTGGGGAGAGAAAGATAGGGAGTGATAGTGAATATGAAAACAAACTTTAAATTTTATCTTTTACCTTGTTAATACTTTCACGTAAATATTTTCATTTAATTTATTTTATAAAATATGACAGAAACGGTTTTCTGTTCCGAATAAACACATAATTTATCGAAGGATTAGAATAAAAATATTGCAAATAAAAGGGTAAGAAAAACGGGAAAAAGTAAATGAAATTTAAAAATAATATAAAATATTTAATAAAATCGAACGTTATTCTCTTCTAAAAGCATCTTTCGATATAAATAAAATACAAAAAGCATTTCCACCACTAAAATTTATTTAATATTAGTTATTTACATTTCAAGGAAAATTAGAGGAACTTTTAGCAGAAGCAGTTTTGCTTCTCATGTTACTCTTTGTTGCCATTACCAAGGTCGTAATTTTTTTCTTTTTAAAAAATTTTTCCTCTTCTTTTTCATTCTAGTAAACATTATCTTCAATACTCGTGTCACAACACATCCAAAGTTAAAAAAAAAATAAAAGAAACAGTTCTTTATTTCATGTTTACTCCGATCGAAAGAAGGAACGAAAAACAGAACAAAAAAAAAAAAAAAAGAACTTCTTGAAAATGCCTCTTCTTTTTTTCAAAAGCTCCACTGACACTTGTGACAAGGTCGGTTTACTTTACAAGAGATAGAATTTATCCAAATAACAGGAACATGCGAACAAAAAGAAAGTTAAATTCTGACAAGTCTAATGTCGCTAGATTAACACGGTCGAGGAGGTGTTGTGAAAAGGCTTCTCTACTTTAATTTCTATAGAATGATTCCACGAATTTCTCTCTCGCAGACGATCTTTCGATGTTTTCTTCGAAATGCTTTGGCGCGAGATGTGTACTGAGAATCCGGGTAAGAGAGCAAATTTCCGAAGGCAGTTATCTGAGTTGATAGTAATTAGCTACCATTGTTAAGTGGAAGATGGCCCTGGCAATGAAGGAACAGTCGTTGATTGGATTTATTTTCGTAGAATTCTCGGAGCGATCGCTTCTGTCGACTGGTGTTCTCAAAAAGGTCAAAAGGGCTAAATACCTCGAGGGCAGATTAGACTGGGATAGCGGTGACATTATTTCCATTGCACTTGGAGATGAGTCGTGTTTACGTTTAATATTTTCAAACTCTTTCTTTGTATTGATGTTGAGGGCATCTTTAAGTGGTTTATCGGGGGAGGTAGAAAACTAAAATATAATTAATCGATGTAGGCATATTTACCTGAATGGTTTCAACAAAGTAACTGTTTTATCGATGCAGCAATTGATTAAAGTGTTTATCCAAGCTTTCCAACATTGAAATTTTTAATCTCACATGTTGTGTTATTATGATCGAATTATTCAGTCAACTGGATCATTTAAAGTATTTTATATTTTAATTTACTAAACTTTCTCTTCAAATAATTTGTTATTTCACTTAAATTTGAGTAGTTAATTCTCAGTCAAATTAATTTAATTAAATTTAGTTAAATTAATCTGCTTAATTTAATTTAGTTTAATTAAGTTAATCTGTGAATTATTTATAAATTTATTAGATTTATAATTTAATTTACCCAATTTGAGTATAATTAAATTTGTCCAACTAATTTGCAATTAAATTTATAAGATTTAATTCAATTAAATTTTGTATAGTTAATTTGTGATTTAAATAATCCAATTCATTTGCAGTTAAATCTATTCCCTTTTGTCTCATTAAATTACAATTTAATTTGTCAAATTTAATCAATGCTCTGAAGGTATTAAGCAAATTAGTTTAATTAATTTAGTTAAATTATTTTAATTAAATGTAAATCAGTTAGTTTGTGATTTAATGATACCAATTAATTGATAATTTAATTTCCTCAATTAGTTTGTAATTTAATCAGTTGTTTTATGATATATAATTCAATTCATCCTATTGAAATATCCAATACATGTCCTTCAATAAATTTGTAATTTAATTTATCTAATTGAGATATTAAATTTAATTTATACCTTAGACTTTTTCAAGGAAGATATATTATCGATATTCTCACGCATATATTTCTAACTAAAGATTTAAAAGAACTTAAGAACTTCAGTTAGGTGGGAGCATGATGACAAAGAAAAATAATAAAAGGCTATATTTTCAATAATAAATTCAAGTATTTATTTCTAATTAAATTAAATACTTTCGGTGCTCTCTCTCTCTCTCTCTCTCTCTCTCTATATATATATATATATATATATATATATATAACAGGTCAATTGAAAAAATTCTCGGCTACCATATAAAATCGCTACTAGTATATATATATATATATATATATATATATATATATATATATATATATATATATATATATATATATATATATATATATATATATATTGGTGTTCAAAATTAAGAGAATTTTCCGATTTGATCGATTATCTCTAGAACTACTTGACAGATTTTAATGAAATTTTGTCTGTACATAGGGTTGATATAATACAAAAAAATAATCATTCAACAGTTATAATACACCCCACACATCGGAGTCGTAAGGTATGAAACAGCAATTGCATAATAGAACCAAAAAAAATGTGCAGATATATAGGCCTCGCAACGTGATTTTATCCTGAATTAAGGGAGTTTATAAATTCCTGTGGCAGTGCACAATGGTAACACTAAGTTGCCTTAACAAATCTACCTATCATTGAAAATAGGTATCCAATGAACTCCCATCGTATGAGTTTCTAAAATCTGGAAAAATTCAATAAATATTTAATAATATTTTTTTCGTTCAATTGTATGAAGTAAAGATTCTTTCAGCATTTGAGTAGAGTGGACGAGATTTGTAACACGATATATGCAGAACAAATTTAACAAATACAGTCAAAAACGAGTAACAAATTTTAATATGCTTCTCCGAAAAGTTCAACGTATAGCCTTTAATTAATATTGTCACATCCCTATTATTGAAAAATGTTCCAAGTTCTGGTCCTTTTTTTTTTTTTTTTAATTTTTCATTAAGACAGCCTTAAAATATAGATAATACTTAAAGTGAACCGTACATCCCACTTTTAAGATGCTTATCTGTTGTCCTCAAGTATATCTTTGGGACGCTGAAATGTACCGTGTTCACAAAATGAGCAACCTGCTGCTTAAATAAGTGCTCATTAAAAAATAATAATAAATTGAAAATGGTTTTGATAATTTCATTTTAAAATGTACTAACACTTTTTTTTTAAGGATTCATTCGGGTTATAAAAGGCGTTCTCCATGGATAGCAAGCTCATTTGAGAATGAAAGTTTCGAAACTTAATATTGGGTAGCCATCATCTGCCTAATCTATAACACCGGTTCAACAAAATGAATGTTAATTAGCGTAAAATAAGCGTACTTCAGAGCCCCTGGCTCCACAGAACTAATTACAATCAAGAAAAAGAAAATACCTTTATTTAATGCATTATCATTTTCACAAACAAAACATTCCACAGTACAAAAGCGTTGCCAATGTTAACAAAATAAATAAAAATAAATAAAACAAGATAATTCTGCCATAAAAATCAATTATTGAATTAAATATTAACACAAGAACTAACGATAAATTATTTAAGTAGACAATAATATTCCGTTCGGATATTAAAATTAAAGCAGAATTTAAAATATTAAATTAAACACATGTGTCTTAGCAATGTAAATATTCCTTAAGCAAACTAAGTGTAATTATTATAATCATAATACATTATAATGTCAATCTTTTGAACCTAACGCCAAATAGCTTTATTTAATACCCTGTCATTTCTGAAGGAGCTATTTTCACAAAACAACATGTTTAAAAAAAAAGAACTATAATACAAGAGCTCTTATAAATAAACTGTGAACGAGGGATAAAACACGGTTACAAGTAACAGTTCATTAAATGTATTTTAATTATAAGAAAAAAAAATTTTTTTTTAACGAAATTCTGCCCAGAATTTTCTTCTTGTTTAAAATCAACACCAAATATACGATTAGCAAATTCGTTTTACATAAAAATAAAAGACCATGTATAATTTATATATTTTCTCATGTTAATTTTCTCTCTTTTTCTTATCAATAAATAAAAACTATGAAGAAATTTGCGTTTTCTTGAATGCATATAATATTATTTAAAAACTATCAGAGAAGTTCCGGTATAAGGGAATATATATATATATATATATTCACGTTAACACTACTACTAACCTCTGAATAATTGTCAACCTAATCTACATCTTCCAGCTTTTCACATTGTTCTAAAAATTTATTTGATTATATCAGCATACAGTCTGTATTACATTGTAATGATATTGTGAAACATATAACAGCCATCACATATATCATAGTTAATAAGGTTTGTTTTCGCTATCTTTAGCTTTGTGCATGTCATTTGTCGTTCTGGGTCAGTTCTATTTTGCAAGCCTTCCTACAAGTAAGATAAGAACTAAAAAAAATTAAAAAGTTCAGAAGAATCCCACTCACGCTTGCTGAATCAGCCCAGGGAGAAAAAAAAAAAAAAAAAGCGGAACTAGAACCAGTGGTTATTAAAAAATTTGTTTCGAAAACTGTTGAGCGTGTTCTTTATTATTATTATTTTTTTTTCCTTCGAAGAAAGACGCAGACGAAAACACCACAGGGAGGGTCCGAAACGGTTATGTCACTCACAATCAGAATACGATATAATTCTGATGGTAGAACTGGTTTTGCCCTGAAAAGTGCCTGCAGTTCTTTTAATGATTCCAAGAATGATTCGTTTCCTTCTGGCGGTACCCGGAACATAGAAATGATACACTTCGTGGAATTCTTTTCCGTGAGTACTTTCTTTGCAAGAATCGAGCCAGTTTCTGTTTATTTGATCGCCAAATCCAGTACCTCTCTCTCTCTTCCCCACCTCTTCTCCTATCTCTTCCTTGCCTTGTAACTAACTTCGGTCTCTGTTTTTAATTAGTTGTCTTATTACCATTTCAGTTGGGACTCATTAAAACTGAGGAAAATAGCTTTAGGGGTTGTATTTGGAAGTCTAGTTGCGAGAAAACAAAGTTCGAATAAACTTCTAACAGTCAGTCACGGATTCCACCCCAAAGCAATAAACGAATCCGAATGTAAAGAGGAAAGTAAGAAGAGAAAATAAAAGGCAATTAAAACATACGAACATCTTTCGGTCGGAAATTATTCATTTAAAAAAGGAAATAAAATCGTTTGGAATTATATCATTTGAAGTTTTCCAAAATATTATTTAAAGTCAAAATTGCATTCTTCCAAATAATGCTGGAAAATATTATATTGTTGTCTCTGTTTAAAACAAAATATCAAAGCACAAATATATTTTATTCAACGGATATAGTATGCAATCACAAACACTTAAATTTCCTGGAATCTCCTTTAATTAGCGTATTATAAACTTTGGAAGACAATTACTTCCTTTTTATTTGATTGAAAACATTTTTTTAAAGAAATTCCTTTTCAACATATCAATCTGATTTTCATTTTGGCATATCAGGAACCCAGTTGAGGAACTCCTACACATTTCTCCCTTCAACTAACCTTTTGGGCTACATTGTGACGTTATTTAATTAGAAAAACCTCGACTTGTGAATAAGCCGTGACTTATGTAAACCGATTTGAAGTGTTTCTGGGCAGGAGCAGCCCCTAGGCAATAAGCAAAATAGGCGACTGCATACGGTGGCAAAATTTGGGAGTAAAAAACCGCTTGAACTATAGAAAAATTAAACAAATAATTAGAAATAAATACAATCAATACAAATATATTTCGTCCTACATTTTTATTCATTACTTCCCTTAAAATTGGGCCATATTTGAACATTACTAAGAGAATTTTGCTAACGTTGCCCATAACTGTTGTTACCGTCGAAAGAATTTTTTCTACATCAAAAATAATAATAAATGATATAAAAACCGTGTCTGCTTTCTCAAAATCATCTTAATGGGGGGTTAACAATGCTAACTGTTGAACAGGAATTCAGTAACAAGTTAGATCGGAAAGAAGTGTGTTATTCACGATTTCGAAGAAAAGAAATTTCGAAAGAGATAGTTCTAATTTAGTTTTAGACTTTGTATAAATGATTGCACTAGTTTTGCATATTGTTTTAAACGTATTTTTAAATTATCTCTGGAAATAGTAGGAATAGTTTCAATTTGTAAACTTGTTGTCGTTATCTCGGTAAAAGTGCAAATTTCGTTTTCCAATAAAATAATTTTCAGAGAATCTGAGTTAGTATTATTGCCTTAATTTTATAATAAGTCGCTTTTCTGCTTTATATAGTTCTTTTATAGTTCTGGTTTTTTTTTTCTCCATAAATTTTTAAGTTCTTTCAGTTCGATCTTTTTTTTATTACAACGTTTTTACGTATTTCACTTGGTGTGTGTCTGTTTGTGTATCAGAGTGTCATAAAATTTTCCAACGTTAATTTAACCAACTTCCCATCAAGCTAGAGCTCTGAAACTTTGAAACTTAACAATGCAATATTTAGACATTTGAGACAAGTTTTAACAAATATTTCCTTTTTTTGGGGGGGAGGGGGGTACATCAATAAATCCTTCGGGATCCAGACTGGCATGAGAATAAATGCCGACCTTTGTCCTCGTTTTGGGTCCAGAGGAGTATGACGTGTAATATATGTAGATTTATCTACACTTAGTACACACTCATCTACACACTCATATTCAAATTAATCTTACCTCACCACCACGTGGTTAGACCTGGTAATCGAAAAATATTTGGAAACTAAGAAGGAAAGGAAGGAAGGAATGTGTTGTAAGAAATTTCAATAAAAAATTTTCAATAACTGATTGATTAAATTGAAATTATAATTAAATTTTTATGAGTTTATTTTGAATTTAATGCATAATAATTAATAAACTTTGCCACCATATCAAAACATTGATTTTTAAGTCGAATTATTTTTGAGTTTGGTTATTGTGGCAAGAACCTTAGGCGTTATTGTTTCGGGTTCGATTAAGAGGTAAAAAGAGTCGAAACTCTTTTACCAGCTTTCGAGAAGTGCTCACTCAGAACGAGTGGGTTGATAAGCTAGAGCTTTGCTGTTTAATTCTAAGCTAGGAGGGTTATAGTTGAGGGAAAGTGAACTGGCATAATCTGTGAAGGAAGTTAATAAACAGTGCTTGTGCTTTTCTGACGTCTCCTCACTTGGATTTGCGACTTTATAGACTATTTAATTAAGCTTTACGATGACTGTAGATTTAAATAATAGTTTGAGACGTTACCACTTTTCGAAGCGTTTAGTATCAAATGATAAATAGCGATTTTCCAATTCGTAAAAACGTCTAAGAAATTTAGGAAACTAATTTTTCTACAAAAAAAACATACATATTACAGTAAAATCAATTAGTAATCATGACATAAAATTAATCAATAAATATTTTATAAAAGTAATTTATATGAAAAAAGTAATATCACCCACAAGAAATATGCCACACACACGTCATTTTAAGAAATTGACGTGCTTTATTAATTGTTCGTAGAATAAAAGAATATCCGTGTGAAAATAAAGCGTTAAAATTTCGAGCCTCTGTAATGAATTTGGAAAAAGGCTTGTAATATTATAAAGAAAAATATTTTTTAACTCAAGGTATCAACTATAAGTAACATTAGCTGTCGGAGCCTCAAGTTGAAATTTCAGGTCGTAATGTGAATTCTGCTGAGTTTTGAAACTTCCATTTCAAACCTAAATTATTGCTTTGACTAGTATAAAATTAAATGAATTTGATAATGCGTAAAAAAGGAGAAAGTTTCTCCTACTTTACATTATCTTTCTGACACCTTTACATGTATTTTTAACTACGTATTGAAGATCTAAACACTCACGCTCGATACGCTTTAATCATCGAGAAAATACTTTCAATAATTGGGAAAAGAATACAAATCTCACTTTTCATGAGTTTTCAAATGCATATTTTATAAAATTGTAGAATTGATTTTGAGTCATATTATAAGAAAGGTATGCACTCTAAACCCAGGGTATCAGATATCCATCTACGGGTTTCCTTCTAAGAAGTAAAAGTCATGTGGCCCCCATCATGTGTAGTAGCAGAAGTATTGTTTCTTATGATTTGCATCACGGTGGTTATGTTGTTCATAGTGAGGTTTGATGTCATATAAATCTTGTACACTAATTATACAGACAGACAGACAGAGAGAGAGAATAGCTTATCTTTTACGTATAGAAGCAAAAGTATTCCCAATTCCCATTGTTTCTTGAAGTTCGTCAGCAATTTTACTTTTAGTTTTCAGCCACCTGGTTTCAGTAGAGGTCAGTGAATAAAAGGGCCTAAAATTGGTGAGTCATCGTTAACACAAAATAACAAAAAATATGATAAAAATCAATATAATTTCTTAAATATTTTCTTAAATGATAACTTAACCAGGCTCAGAATAACCGCACAAATTAATAAACATTATGCAAATAAACTTATTTGTCTTGTTTTCCGCACTCGAAATGTTTACCGTTAAGGAGGCTTGTAGAATAGTAGAATATTATAATGGTGGGGTAAGCATTATTTAATTATTTTCACTAAAGTATTAGTTGTTAGGATGTGATGCATCGATTCAACTTGACAAGAAATACTAGTTCATTGGTGTAGGTTATAGTTAATTATTAACTGATTTATAAAATTTTAGAACTTAATAATTATGTTCAAGTAAAAAATTTTAAAACTTAAGCTATGGTATCTTTAGAAAATTTTTAGTTGTACACTGATATGCTGGCTGGAGTTGAACTCGTCCTTTATCGCTTATCCCCTTGAGGTTTGAGTTGGCAGGCATTATGTCCCACCTGGAGTAAGTTAAGTATAGTGAAGGGGGAAGTGAGCCTCAGTTCTATGAATTCACGTATGTTCTTTTGACCCTTGCTACTCCCTCCTGTTTGCGAAAGAATACTTGACCTCTGACTGTCATTGATAATCGATGATTTATAATCTATTTGGTGGGGTGAAGCACCCTCATTGTTAAACTGGACATTTAACTTTCAATAGTGACAATGAAAGAGGAAATACAAGCATTTGCTCCGAACAAATGTTTGTATTTCCTTCTCATTTTCTCAGATTGTGAAAGGGAAGATAAACAAAATTCTTTCCTAGAACGGCTTTTCTACAGACTGCCTTCCCACTAGGAAGAACATGGAATACACCAGACCTGTCCAACCGGCGGGCCGCAAGTGGTCCTCTCAGTATCTATCTGTGACCCACGGAGCTGGTTTATCTGAACAAAAATTTTAATTTTTGGTGAACATTAAAGTACCAAAGACCATTCCATCAAACATTCATGTCCCTTTTTTCTGGGACTATCTCAATTCATTGATTCTACTATTGTTTCAATTTTTCTTCTAAATTCTTGTTCAAAAGCAACTATTATACTTTTATAAGTTTACGAATATATTAGGATTTCTTAGCATTTATTTCTTTACAGGAAATTATGTATTGGCTTGGAAAAACTTTTAAATCTCAGATAACAGTTCTGGCATAGTCCAGTGGTTAAGATACCTGGTTTTCTCCCAGGGAGCCTGGGTTCGATTCCCGGTGTCGGGATGTTAATTTTATGTTCCTCTTATACGAAGCCAAATAGATTATAATAAGATAGTGCAATTATGTTGGCAAAAAATTCTGAAATGTTTGTTACCATTGTGACTCAGAGCTTCGGTGCATTTAGAATTTTTACATGATTTTCTTTATTCAATTATTGCATTTTTTTTTCAGGCATATAATAACTATTCCCTTTCTTTCTTTTGGTTTTCTTTGTTTTTTTTAAATATAGTTTAAATGGAAATAACTGTGTCAAGCTACCAACTCTCCAATCTCTTGAACTGAAGTGACGAATGCTCCTTATAGATCGGAAGTGAAGTGAAAAAGGAAAAAAACCATCAAGAGACAAAGTAAGTAAGGTGTAGTAAATTGGTAGGTTGTCCACGAGATATCTGAATTTATAATAGTACATGAGTAAGATATCTCGAGATATATCTGAGTGAAAGTTATAAGTCTAGACTAAGATTAATAATTTGTCATTGTACTTAATTTTATTTGTTGTGTATTTTAAATAAATATAGTTAAGACATCATGTATGTGGATACTTCCTATTGTATACGTCATGAACTAGTATTAATAAAAAATAATCTAAACATCCAGATTTTTATTCTATTTTTTTTATTGTGAGGTATTGATTAACTATGTTCGCAACGATTTTTATCTTTTCTTTTTGTTGAGGTGTACAAATCTACTAGAAAAGAAACCTGTTCCAATATTACACTAGAAGTGTCCCAAAGTCCATTCATTGTGGGGCATTTTATTTCTAAAGAGCAGTTCAAAATATAATTGTATCATTATGAATAAAAGATTCCCTAATAATTATCGCTTCATCTTATGAATGTCCTAGTTAATTTATGCAGAGAGAAACGAAACAAAAGGTCCCTTATTAAATAATTATAACATTGTTAAAATGGAAATAGTTTTAATAGAAAGCAGTTATACATCATGCATTGTAAAGATAGCTTAAAAAGAAACTCTCTGAATATTTAAATAACTTGAGCTTAAGTGAAAATCTGATGTAATACACCTCATAAAAGGACACTCCTGTTAAGAACGATTCTGTTATGTCCTAAATAGGGATCAAATCCATTTACTTCGTTTTTAAAGGGACACGTCTATTTATGGAGGCTGATCAGGAGGTAGTATGTCAGTACTTTCTATAGGTTATTTCAGCTGAGAGAGAAATTGAATTTGGTGAGAGGTAAAACTCTTTTTTTGTATCACCCATCGTTTTGTAACTGAAATATTGGTAGTACAAAAAAGGGGTGACTTATCTAAAATATAGTTCACTCTGTAAATACCAAAACGTTCCTCCCCCATCAAAATCTTTTTTTCTAACAAATGGATCAAAATAAATTATTAAAATCACTTTCTCTAATATTATACGTAATGAAAAT
>BMAW01034514.1:51443-66996 GCA_019974015.1 Nephila pilipes | reverse complement strand
CAATTAGGTGCATATTAATTTTACGATATTGTAATTACAATTAGGTGCATATTAATTAAGAGTTCCCGTACTGATGATACATGAATTTACTATAAAAAAATAAAGCATTTATTTTTATGCTAAAAATGAAAATCTTTTCTAACATAATGTAGAAAAAAATATTTGAACTTACATTTACATCAAACCTCCAAAATGTCCTCCCCTGTCGTGAAGATACAGCTGATCTTGTTTGCACATATTTTGAGGAACTCGTTTCGAGATAATGGGAGTGATTCCTTTAAATAACGTCAGTTTTCACAACATTTACTGCTGGGGATTATTTTCATAAACTTTGTTCTTTAAATATCCCCACAGAAAAAAAAACCCAGAGAACGTTCAGATCAGGGGAGGGTGGTTGTTGGTCAGCGCAATATATCGTACAAATAATGAAACCATAACCATGCTTCAAAAATTTTTTGGTCATCGACTTGTGATGTAAATCTATTAGGTTAGACCCTTTAGGTCTGGCATCTAAAATGTTACTCGAATCACAAATCTTAATTTCAATTTAAGTTCAGGTACAGATTAAGTAATTAAAATAATCAATTATGTTTCAAAATAGAGTTTACTAATTCTGTAATAAGGGGAATAATCTCAAACAAGCTCAAGTTTCTTTTCGCGAACACTAACAACTTCTATAATATAGAAAAGAATGTGATTACCGGAGTACGAGGCGAGTAAATCCTCCAAATAGTCCATCAACTGCACGGTGTCGGGCCCTAGTCTCAAAAAATCACGTAGACGCGCAAGAAGCTCCCACGTACTCCACACTTGCACTCTTCGTATGACTGTAATCTTCCCTCCAATCAATTTTCTGTCGTTTTTCTACGATTTCATTATATCTACTCACTCCACAGCTAAAGTTTACTTAATTCGCATAACCACGTTTCATTTGGTTGGAAAGAAGTTGGAAACATAAATATAAAGTCAGAAAGAAATCCCGATTTTAGTTTTGGAAAATTTCTCGAATAACGTATGTAAAAGGCTCATCTCGTTCTCCTGATCTGAGAAATCCGTGCCTTTTTTATAAGGATATTTAAAGAACAAAGATTATGAAAGTAACCCCCAAACGATTAATGATCTGATGATTGCTTCGGCTCAAAGAAGGCCAGAAATCGTTCCCAGGATCTTGAAACGCATTTCTCAAAATATTCGCAAACGAGTCAGCTTTGTTTCCAAGAAAGGGCAAACGTTATGAACATTTAGTTGTAAATGTAAGCTCTTTTTTTTTTTATTTTTTTTTTTTCAACTTTATACGTTACGCTTTTGATCATTATCATAAAAATAATTGTTTTTCAGTTGGTTATTTTTGAATAACAATTTCACGAATCGTCACTTTAAGGATATTCGGTATAAATAAAAAAATTCGTCTTTCGCGTTTGCTGATTATTATCCCATACAATAATTATTTTTCATTGATTTTTCTCTTGCAGAAATTTTTAACTGTGTATATCATTATTTTGTGGAACACTTGAAAAGGCTTCACGAAGCATCGATGTTCCTCGTATCACGAATATCGTATTGTCTAAGCCTCTAGAATATCGTATTGTCGATTCGTAAAAGACATTCTATTACGAATTTTCGCATTACGTACTATTAATTCTGAACTGCTGTTACGTTGTTTATAGTTTTTTCAATTTTTTTTCAAAACGATAACTACTTTTGAGAAGCTGAAGTAATTGGCTAAAGATTTAAAATAAAATAAAAAAATTCAGGGAAATTTAAAAAGATTCTGTGTGGAAATATTCTCAATTTTTGAATAAACGTGTGAAACAATAATAAGCAAAGGAAAAATGAAACAAACTCTTCATTCCTTATGTTTTCATTATAGTCTTCTATTTCTCTCGTTATTCCAATTTTATTCCTTTATTTCGGTATTTGTCTTAATTTTTTTCATAATAAATACATTTTAATAAAAGGGAATTTCACCTTATTTTATATTACGAAGTATTAATACTAAATTAGGTAATGATTAAATATTTCTGAAATTTTTTTATGAATTCTTGATTGTGATTCAATCTGTATCACTTTTGGTTGAGAGAAGGAATCAACGTATGTTGAAGGTAAAAAAAAATATATTAAATGAAGTAAAAGTTTTTTCAACATTAATGGTTATTACAATTTTAAATAAAGCTCTCTGCTAATGCTATCTCAGAAATTGATTTACAATATTAACTACATTTAATAAGACCCCGGATTACTACTTTTCCATGTCCTTCTTCCACAAATTCCTGATTTCAAACTATCAGGAATTTGTGGAAGAAGGACATGGATACAAACATTTATACAAACATACATTTATACAAACATTTTTACATTTATACAAACCATAAAAAGAAGAACCCGATAAAATAATTTTACTGCAGTAATTCATTTGCTCAGAAGTTGAATTTAATTTGCAAAAATTTGAATTTTGAGTTTAAAACATGTATCTAAATCATTCAAATTATTTTTGTTCTTATCATATTTTAAAATGAGATTTAAAACTCGAACGAAAAACAAAATTCTTTTCAGAATATACTAAACTACTTTTAAGCAGTGAAAGTAAGCTAATCCATCTTGAAGGTCATTCATTAAACATTGGTTCGTGACGTCATAATAAGCAGGTGAATCCTGAACACATCTACATTCGCCATTCGTAAACAAGCTGTCACAATAGCGAATTAAAAAAGCAACTCGTTTTTTAAGAAAAGCTGTTGTTAACAGGCAAAGAAATTTTAAAAAGCACACACGAATAATAAGAATGCTTCTTTTTTACTTCCTTTTTTACATCATTTTCCAATTCTTTACTGTAATGGTTCGAGATCACATTTAAAATAATAAGTTACTATTGCGATATGGGATCTTTTTACTTGGTTAATCATTATTACTGATTATCACTATTATTATTTGTCTTATAGAATACATATATATATATATATATATATATATATATAAATGATATTAGAGTTTGTTTTAAATTATCTGTATCATAAAAACAAGCATATTTATGATAAATAACTTCCGAAATTTTTTATTTTTACATAAGTACGTATGATTCTAGTAAATATGAGTAAAAATATTAGGGCTGTTTTAGTTTTACTTTATATCACTTAAACTTGTAGAATCGGAACTTACACAGATAATGAAATGGTTGATTAAACGAATCATATATTAGTATGAAAAGTTTATTAAATAACACTATACAATTATATATATAACAGGATATTATATTACACGTATGTTATACGGGCTTCTTATATTATTGGAATGGATGAAAAAATCCAGTAAAGATGATTTTTGTAGCAAAGTCCATTACTAGTGGGAAAAGAGGAAGTCCAAAACTACGACGGCTTGATTCTGTTGAATGGATTTTAAAGTGATCAGAGAGAAATGTTGGCAGGATTAGAACAAGAGGCAAGTTATTTTGGAGGAGTCTCAAAAGAAGGCCTTCGTCCATTCTGGGCTATTGAGTCAAATATGATGAAGATATATGATGATTATGATAATATATAGGGTCTCTTCACTTTACAACTTAATTAAGTTGCGATTAGCACGTTGTAAATCAAACTGGTCTCAAGTAGCACAGTCATATCTCTCAACATTATACTCATTCAAACGGATGGTAAAAATTCGATATAAAACAGTGAAATTCAATTAGTGTACGTATAATTATTGCACATAATGTGAAAATACATAGTATGCACTTTATAGTACGTGCTGAAAACAATGTGCTTTACCGATGTAGTTACATTTACTTGCTATTTTCATTTCTATTTTGTGGTCTTGAGTGCGAATGGTCCTAAATGGAATGAGTTGTAAATAACCAGGGGAAGGTGTAGTTGGTTAAATAGAATGCCATAATTATAATTATAATTACAAAGTAGAAATAATAACAAATGCGCTGTTTTCCACATAGTAATAGCTTCGAACCTCTTAACAATTCACACCCACTGTATTACACACACACACACACTCACATACGAAATGTGGATATTAAATAACCGGACTGACGCTATAGTAGAAGAAGTACGCATACACCAAACGCCAGCTGTTTAGCGTGAGGCTTTCTCTTTTGAAAGCAGTGACTCTCGCTTCAGTAAACAAATCTGTATAGCAGTAACCTTCGTTCACATTAAAGTTACTTTTTGTTCCGCCGGAAAAATGATAAGTGAGCAACGTATTGTTGCGAAATTTCACGTGAAGCTTGGAAAAACAGCTACTGAATCTAATAATTTATGGAAAGAAGTGTATGGCTATGAATGTTTATCTCGTGCAAGTGTTTTGAATGGCTTAATCATTTTCAAGATGGCCGAGAAGACTTTAAAGATGATTCATGTCCGGAACCCTTCAGGAACAAAAAAAAAACAACGTCAAAAACAGATGACAATATCGAAAAAATCGGCAATCTGATTTGATATGATTGACGGTTAAATATTCGTGCGATTGCTGAGACTGTAGGAATTGACAAAGAATCCGCAAGGCAAATTTACATGATAATTTTAACATACAAAATGTGTGCTCCAAAATAATGCCTAAAATTCTCGCATTTGAACAACAAGAAGTTCGTAAAATCTTTGTACTGACACTCTGAATGCTTTTGAAAATGACACAAACTTATTGGAAGGGATAATAATGTGTGCCGAATCGTGGGTTTTTACATATGATGCACTGGAAGAGCCCATTTTAACCGAGAGCTAAAACAGCTCGATTGAGCAAATCAAAATTCAAAGCATTTATTTCGTCGAATTGTTGTGTGGACTGTGAACTGGTTAAATAAAAAAAATCAATCTTTTGTAATGCTAAGCCTAGTTTATTAGTGCACCCGCTTTTGTTGGGGTGCAGCTCTCAACTGAACATTTTACAAATTTCTATAGATGGCGCTACAGTGCGCTGATGACGTAGCAGCATTAATTATTGCTTTTTTTTTTTCGATATTCGTGAGATTGTGTACCTTCATTGGACTCTTGAAGATCGAACTATTAATTAACATTACTACCTTCACTTTCTTTCTCAGCTCCATGAAATAATGAAAAAACGACAAAAATTGTGGGAGGACAAGTAATTTCGCATTGCCTGTCATGAGGTTTCCAGCCAAGTACAGCATCCCAGTGTTAGATTACGTACCTTATTCACCTGATCTTGCACCGTACGACTTCCATTTGTGTCTTAAAGTAAAATTTGCATCAAAAGAACGAGATTTAAATATGTTCAAGTTGTGAAAGAGAAAGTAGCACGCGTCCTGAAGGAGTTGACAGAAGACTTCCAGCACTGTTTCGAACAATAGAAGTTCGCATGGAGCGTTGTAGGAATAGAGGAGGGTTATATATTGAAGGTGACACTAGGTAAATATGTATGACAACAAAATAAAATGTTTTACAGAACTAACAGCCTTTTATCACCTAAGACCTTGATCATGGAATCATGGAATGTTGTTTATTGTAACGCTGTTGGAAAATGCTGTAGAATGCGGTAATTATTGTGTTATTTTATAGGGAACGAAGGACCTTTGTCCCCTAACTTTCAAAGGGACAACATTATGTACTTTTCGGGTGAACTCACTGGAAATATAATTTTTACGTTACCTTAGATAAATCATATTTAAAATTCAATGAATTTTCAATATTTAACCAGAGCTAAATTGATACAATAGCTTGAATAGATCTGTGTATATGCGTGAATGATGGACATTTATAAATCAAATGAGACAGTAGTTCCTCACAAGAATTACATCCGTGTTAGGTTTGGCTATGAATTGAATGAGCTGTGCCTTTGATAATTGAATAGGTAACGTGCATCCTCAATCGCAACAGGTCTCTACCGTGTACTCAGATATATATATATATATGTGTGTGTGTGTGTGTGTATGTGGTGTTTAGCATCAAGAACGACAAGAGATAACGTACAATAAGTACAAAGGTGAAATTATTGGAAATATAGCCTTCTGCGAGATTAGGAAAGCGACGAGATTCGAGTTGCCACCAGGCCGGTGTTAACCATTTTTATATAAATCGCCATTGAATGAAAGAGGCTTTGGATGTTTTGTTGGGGTATGACAGCCCCTGCTGTCAACGTTAGTTTTGTGTGTGTGTGTGGGGGGGGTATATGCCATACCCGTCGTTATTGAATCAACGATTAGACGTGTTCGATGGGGCATATATCTGGATAATAGTTAAGAAAAAGAAGTCATGCAATCTGATGGACGAAGAGGAAGTCTTGAATATTGCGTGTCAGGTATGATTGCTCATTGTCTTGTTGGAATTTGGTCACAGGCAATATCTGAATTTAAAGGAAGGTAATAGTTTCTAATAGCTTATAGAGCTCTAAATACTCATTATACCGGATATGCGCACTCGAAGAATCCAGAAGTGGATCCAATACCATCTCAAGTCATATTACCAGTTTCAGGACCAGTATAATGATACATTAGTCAAGAGCTATGCAACATCTCTGAAAAGTGTCTTAAGACTAATCCAACCATCATGGTGTTGCAGACAGAAGAGAAAATAATCTGTAAACACAATAGAGCTATCCATTAGTGCATACATACAGCATGTCTGTTATCCCATGTAATGGAGCGACGAGGAGAGGGCAATTGGTGCCGTCGGTCAATTGGTACCTCCTGCATCCATCGATTACAGACACGCATCACCGATGCTTGGTTACGCCTACACGATCACTGATTTCTTGGAAGGCAAATTCGCATTCTCTATCGGGAACAACTCCTCGATTAGACTCAAAATCTTCTCGAATGATGCTTGTATTCTTCTTCAAGGCATACAGAAGCTGCTCACGCAAAACAACAATCGGAAAAGCAATTCTAGTGCTAAAAAGTGGCATTATGTTTTCCATTTATATAGTGCTTATTGATGGCAACAATGATTGCGTCTACGCTGAAATACTAATCATTTGCATATCCTATCGCGGTTTTATGCTTAGTGAAAGTTTCACATTATTTGGTTGCTTCTTTTATTATGTTGTATTTACTTGGTTTTTATAAGACGGTTAACTGAAATATTATTTTTTACTTTATTATTATCTTTTTTGTACGCGTGCAATGTATTTTATACTAATAATAAATATATAGGGAAACAAAGAAAAGTGCCTGGCTAATTAATAGGTTTTATACAGTATATAGCACGCCCACACATACGGCTTATCGAACACTGATATAGATCAAGTGTGTCACTTTCGTGGCTAATACAGCATGTAAGAAAAATTACACAAATGAATTTTAACAATTTTTCATAATGCTCAATAGTTATTACTGCTGATCTATAGATACCTTCGCCAACGACCGGTTATTGAAGCAAATTTATCACTGTTCTTTTTATTGCCATTCTTTTTCGAAATAAATGTAAGTTTCCGAGAAAAAGGATTATTTTTCGATCCACTTGAGCTTAAAACAATGTTTCTTTAGGCCTCGTTATTCTTTAAGTTTGACATGTTTGTCACATACAGTTTTCTACGTTTATTATCTGAATTACTTCCTCAATGAAAGTGACGGCTGAATTGAGTGGTAAGTTATTATCTACTATACATTTTTTAAAAAAATACGTTCAACTTTTCTTTAAGGGAACACACACCCAGTGAGTAATTTTTCGGAATTATATATTTTTTAAGAAAAGTCTACATTCACCATATTTGAACACATATAAAATATGTATTTCTGAGCCCCTCCCCCACAAAAAAAATTCAATTTTAAACAAAAAAAATTTTTTTTAATGTTTACTTTTTTTCCGAAGTATTTTAATATTTTAAAATTCCTATTTCTAAAAACTTTAATATTATTAACCAATTCTATTTCTCAATTTATAGAATTGTTTCTCACAATTTTGCGCATAGGTTTGATAGCATGTCTTATTAATACGAGATACGTTACGACAGTAAGTAAGTCATTTTTAAAAGAGCTTGTGGTACACCATTTGAAACAAACAACCACCATAAGAATCCACACTCATTGCTTGTTCTACGACGGAAGTAGTGTTAGTGCAGGAGGAATGACGCATGCGCAGAGCGACGGAGAAGAGAGAGGAGCAGCAGACCAGCGTGTCCGAGACGTGACTGACAACGTGGTCAGCAATGGAAAGGCGTGCTGTTATCAGGTACGGATGGGCACGTGGGACAAGTCATCTATGAACGTCTACGGATCGTGTATGGTGAACAGGTCATGTGTCTCTTCAATTGCTTAGAAGCTGGTGTTGCATGTTTTCAGTGAAGGAAGGCAGAGTGTGGAGGATGAAGATAGAAAAGGGCGTCCCTACACAACCACGAATGAAAACAGCACCACTAGAGTACAGGACATGGTATTACCGGATAGGTGCACCTAACGTTGTCAAACGTGGCGTCCACACTGCGTATTGGTCGTGCTCTGGTCCATCCAAAACAATGCTGAGGTGAAGCATGTTGTGCAACTATTCCTTGCATCGCAGGGCACCGAGTCTTATCAGAGTGGTTTCTTTATATTCATTGCACGCTGCGACAGATGTCTCAATGTCAATTGAGACTATGTCGAAAAGTAGTGCAAGGTGTATAGTTCATGACAACATGGCTTATTTTTTCTGGGGGTGATAAATTTTTGTTGTGAAAAAAAATGATGAAACTTATTTTCGAAACATCCCTCGTAGTTTTACAATTTTTCCCCCTATCAGACACTACAAAAGAAAAAAAAATCCAGCTATATTTAAGTTTGAGGATTTAAAAAATATAACTTTTTTTTTTTATCTAAATTCATGCTCAGAGTTTTAAAAAATATGCCAAAAAACTGGAAAATTTCCTAAACCTTATATTGATTACAAAAAAAAAAAAAAAAAAAAAAAAATGCTTTAGCATTTTAAGAACGTGAAGGAACGAAAAGTTGAGAAAAAGTAATTGAAGTTTTGAAAGTCATCAAAATGATCAGCACACGGTTGCAAAAAATTTAAATAACTCGCTAAATAATGTAACTGTTTATAGAGCTTTAAATTTTAGTACACATATTTAAAAAGTCATAGAATTAAAATAAGATAATAAAAATGTTTTCGGTATTTTTTAAGGGTACAGTGTTCCCCTTAAGCCTTAAAGAGTATAAGGAAAATAATTTTGTTAATATAACGTGTTCAGACGAAAAACGCAAGTATGGGTTTTTTCACCTTTGATGTGAAATTATCAGAAACCTTCAAAACTGATAAAGTATTATGTAAGAAGTAGATAAATGTGCAGCCTTCGGATGTTCTAGAATCTTTACTAACTATTTTTTATATCTCAAGAAACGAGAGGGTTATTATTGTGTGTGTCTGCAAGTGTTACACTGAAATGAAATATGTAAAAAAAATTAATAATTCTAATTAATATCAAGGGAGAATAAAAGTATCGTATTAAGATAATTCTTCAAAAAAAGACAAAATTTTGAATGATGTTTGATGATGCATTAATGTGTTAAAGCTTACAGGAAATAACGAAATCGGATAGAAAAAATTGACACGATTCCTTGATTGCTCCTAGAAAAGACAAACAAAAATTTAACACAAACACTCCTTTTTTTATTTTTGAATTAATACAACTCGAAAAATGTAAGAGTTTTATTTTATAAATATTGTCAGTTTCTAAAGATTTCTTTCATGAAGAAAGAAACAACTTGTTACAAACAAATGGGTCTATTAAGGTAAAATCAAGGAATATTTCTATTTCAAGTATAAGTCTTGCCTCATTAGAAGGTATTGCTAGAGATAAAAATAATAATAATAATAATAAGTACATCCCATCACTCGTTGTGTACACTTAACTTACAGAATATCGTTTCTGCATTACTTTTAAATGAAAGTAAGCAATTAAGGGTTATTTTGATAGTTTAACAATACATCATTCATAAATTATGAGTATCGCCTTTATGTGGTATTTCTACATATCTTCGAAATATCTGGCTCCGCTGACACTGATTTCATAGCATCCTAAAGTAAATCAACTATGATAATCGAAAAATCTTAATTAGTGAAACAGTTCCTATGAGAAATGTTGACGAATTTTCTACCAGTGACCCCCGGATAGTGCTGTAATCTTGCATATCTAAAGAAAAGAAGAATTCTAGCTTTTCAAAGCTCTGAAAAACTGTTTTTAAGTGGCATGGTTATTTTTATTTGAATTATTTTAATGTTTTATTTGTTATAGAATATTGTTAATTTGCTTACGTTTTTTAATGTTTTTATTTGTAAGGAGCATTGTTTATTTGTGTTGGTGGTTTTTTTAATGTTGAGTATTGTTAATTTGCATTTTTATTTTTCGTTTTTTAAAACAAATTGATAATGTATGAGTATAAAATGTTTCTCTAAACTAACGAATCAATTTTCTTTTTATCATGATATCCTTATCTCATTTTACAAGGTTTCATTTTGTACGATTTGTCTTAGAATATATCTACCATGTAAATCAAGGGATGAATGTACGTTAAAAATTTATTTGAATAACCTTATTTAACTATTTTCTTTCATAACTTTCTGGGAAACAAATTACGCTTGATTTTCAACATCCTGATTAAGGTACGGAATTAAATAGATTCCAAAAAAAAAAAAAAAAAAAAAAAGGTTAGAAGCAAAAATAAATGTGTTGCAGACTATTTTACAATGTGTATTATACATGCAGTAATGTTAACTTTTAGGACAAACGCCATTTTTTGGTAATGAACAATTGCTTATATCATACGTATGTTTTGAAGGAAAAGAAACTATTGAAGAAAATAAATTTTGCACATTAAATTTATAAAAATTTTAGAAATGAGACATTATGAGAAATTCATAAATATGTAACTAATGATTCATTTTTTAAAACAAATTTATACAATTATTGCTTAAAATTTCATTATCGGAAATTTTGATTATTTCATCATGAGCAATATTTACACATGAAAGGTAGTTGATTTTGCAAAATATTCCAAAATGAAGTGGTATTCGAACAGAATTTGTTTTACAAGTAATCTCTTGCAGCAGATGAATGAGGTAAATAAGTAAATTAAATAATTTTTCTTTTCAAATCCCCCTTTTTTTTCAAAATCCCATATGTGAAATAATTATGTTTCCATTCACTTTCTATAAAAGTCTTTTAAGATAATCTTTGCATAATCATTTAAAAAAAAGGGGGGTGGAGGAAAGAAAATGGAAACTAGAAATATTTATCCTTATGAAAATATGGAATAATATTGCAATAAAAAAAACGACGTTGTGTTTGAATTTCTCTAATCTAGATTAGTGTCTAATTTTATTCATTAATTTTTAACGAATAAACTAGAATAACTAACACACTATAGTGTTGCTGATGCATGATACTTTGGAGTTCTCGGGAATAAACAGGTGAGTAAAGTGAAGTTTAACCCTTTCGGGTTTAACGTACGATATACGTATCTATCGCGATCATCTTTCCTTGACGAACGTACCGAATACGCCTCACTAGAGAATGAGTTCAGGGGCCGAACGATGCGTATTCGCATTCTACGGCAGAATGTTTTCTAAATATCTCTAGATGACACCCTGTGTCCATTACTTTTGAACTGAATAGTAGTTTCAAGACCTTGACCTTCAATTTGATCACAGTATGTCTTAATTCAGTAATTTTGCTCACCAGCTGTTGTGGGCGAGGAAGGAAAGCGTAATGTAAGCAAACAATTCGACTCTTTAAACTTCCTTGTGATGTAACAGGTCAATTGAAAAATCCCCGGCCTACCATAGTGAAACACATTTTTTTGGCAATTTTTTTTTTATTCAACATAATTCACTTCAAGGGTGATACACTGGTTATAGCGACCCTCCAACTTTTCGATACCATTTTTGTAGTACGATTTGTCCTTTGCTTCAAAATAAGAATCAGTTTAGGCGATCACCTCTTCATTCGACGAAAATTTCTTCCCACCGAGCATTCTTTTGAGATCTGAGAACAGGAAATAGTCGCTGGGGGCCAGATCTGGAGAATACAGTGGATGAGGGAACAATTCGAAGTCAAATTCATGGATTTTTGCCATCGTTTTCACTGACTTGTGACACGGTGCATTGTCTTGGTGAAGCAGCGCTTTCTTTTTCTTCAAATGCGGCCGTTTTTCGGCGATTTCGTCCTTCAAGCGGTCCAATAAAGCTATGTAATAGTCGCTGTTGATGGTCCTTCCTTTTTCAAGGTAGTCAATGAAAATTATTCCATGCGCATCCCAAAATACAGACGCCATAACCTTGCCAGCCGACTGTTGCGTTTTCCCACGCTTTGGAGCGGGTTCATCGTGTGCAGTCCACTCGGATGACTGTCGATTGGACTTCGGAGTGAAATGATGGAGCCATGTTTCATCCATTGTCACATATCGACGCAAAAACTCGGGTTTATTACGCTTGATCATCTTCAAACACTGCTCCGAATCATCAACTCGTCATTGTTTTTGGTGAAAAGTGAGCTCGCGTGGCACCCACTTTGCACAGAGCTGTCTCATACCCAAATATTCGTGAATGATATGATGTACACATTCAGTTGATATCTTTAGAGTGTCTGCTATTTCATTCAATTTCAATTCACGGTCATTCAAAATCATTTTGTGGATTTGTTTGATGCTTTCGTCGGTAACAACCTCTTTTGGGCGTCCACTGCGTTCACCGCCTTCGGTGCTCATTTCACCACGTCTAAACTTAGCATACGAATCCTTGATGGTTGATTTTCGTGGGGAAGTGTCCGGAAACTCGGCATCAAGCCAAGTTTTTGCTTCAACTCTATTTTTTCCCTTCAAAAAGCAATATTTTATCAACAAGTGAAATTCCTTTTTTATCCATTTTTTTCACAATAACAAAAGTTGCTTCACTGAAAATGCTATAATTCATAAACTAATGATCCGACAGCTGTCAAATTTATACACGCATCTTTTGAGGGTTAGGACTAACTAAAAACATATGGATTTAATTCTAGTAGCGCCATCTATGTGTCAGGCCGGGGACTTTTCAATTGAACTGTTACATTCGTGTTTCTGGTTTTTCGCTAAATGTTTTTTTATTATTTTTTGCTATGTATTTTTTATTTCTTTCTTTTCAGAGCTGTTCCATCAGTACTGCTTGACTTTACGTTGCTTTTGGTGTATTTTTTTTTTATTTCCCTTTTTATTTTGGAAAGCCTCAACTCCTGCTCATTATTGCGAAAAAACGTTGTTAATCAGAAGAATATACTCACATGGTCAACGAGCCAGTTAATGCTGAGAGTGTGATTAATTTTCTAAAAGGTTTTAAAGGGAATATTTGTAGTGATTCTGACATTTTGTCAGAGGTGGACAAAATAGGAATTAGCGTTTCTCCGCCCTTCGAGAATTACCACATTCAGTCTTCACATCAAGTTTTGTTACTTCTTGTAAATAGACTTCATTGTATTTTTTTTTTTTTATTAATTTTAAAGTTTATTGATGTTTTTGTCAGTAAAACTTCGGGGTAATTTCAAAAGCGCTTCTGAAAACTATTTCTCAATGTAAGCACTTCTAGATTTATATTTTTCTGTAAATTAAAAAAAAAAAAAAAAAGATTATTGAGAAAGCTAATTTTAAAATACATAACAGCTTAATTAATAATCTGAAATTTTACCAAAAATCATAACATTAGGACGAAAACTTCTTTTGTGTGATTTTTTTTTTCTATAATTAGGCTTAGCAACTCAACCCCCCCTTCCCCCTCCCCACGGCCAGTGCGACGATTCCCTTTCAATTCTCCGTTCCCAGGGAACGTCTTACGCCAAGGTTTGCCGCTTCGAAAGAGTTAATGGCGCACAGGAGCCACATGTGGCTATGTTGCGCCAAACAAGATGTGACTGTGTCAAGACGTTTGGAAAAAAAAATGGCAAAAAAGTATTTAAAAAAATGTATGACAAGAAGGGGGGGAGCGAAAATAGAGAAGGATAATTCGGGTATCCCGGGGGCGCGTTTCTCGTGTTGCCCAAAGACATTAAACCCCAAAAATGTTTACTAGGGTGCCTAGGGGTCTGGTCTCTTGATATATTCCTCATAGCGAGACCCCCAGACGCTGGGTATCATTTTAGTCTTCTCTTACGACATACATGAGCTACAGTGGGACTATTCTTTCACGTCTGGTCACCACACGAGTCCGTATAAACAGGTAAACTTTCTACAATTGGCTCCCACTTTTTCTCGAGAGAGGCCAAAGAACTGACAGTAGGTGTTGAGGAAACAGATTTCGCAGGGAATCGGATCCTTCCCCCTCCGCCATCCAACAGCATCGTGGGCGATTGGAGCAGATGATTTCGGGAGCCTCAGACGTAAAGAAATTTTTGGACGTTCAGCAGAAAAGTTCCTTAACTTGTTCTCTGGTCAAGTTAATAGTCCAGAGAATAATATCCTCCTTTGTTAATTGCAAATTTGAATAAAAAATCAGTAAATTCAATTTATTATTAAAATGTCTCGTAATTTACAGGTAGTGTACATACCCTTAGTAGTAAATTATTACGGAGAAGCTTAATATTTATAAGATAATATATATAGTTTCATTCTAAATTTAAAGTTGTAGCATTCATAATATGATCATATTCAACAAAAACTATGTTCTGATCACCTTGATTTCTTGCATAGTTCAAGAAGTTTAATTCCGGACAAGTTAAATCTGTCAGGGATCAAAGTCCTCAAACTGACGTAGCGTGGATGTAAGGAATGCGGCTTCAGCTCAAATGTTGACTTCTTCATTTCAACAGGAATCAGATCAGATGTCCAAGATTTGCCCATTAAATAACGAGATTGACACTGCTGCAGAAGAAGGACGCATATGCCAAACGCCAACGACCGTCAGCTGTTTAGCGTGAAGTCTTTTCTTTCGAATGTAATGTGCATCTCGCTTCTGTAAGCAAATCTATAGCCGTAGCGTTCGTTCGCATTCGTTTGTTTCATCGGAAAAATGATAAGTGTAACAATAGAGTAACGAATTGTTGTGAAATTTCACAAGAAACTTGGAAAAACCGTCACTGAAACTTATAATTTATTGATAGAAGTGTATAGCAATGAATGTTTGTCAAGTGCACATGCTTTTGAGTGATTCAAGCATTTTTAAGATAGCTGAGAAGATGATTCACGCCCGGGTCACCCTTCCACGTCAAAAATGGATGACAATATCCAAAAAATCGGTAATCTGGTTCGATCTGACCGTCGCTTAAGTATTCGTGTGATTGTTGACCATGACAAAGAATCCGTATGGCAAGAAGAAAGTTTCAATACGCAAAACTTTCATATCAGTTTTAAAAAGCAAAAAGTATACTAAATTGTATGTATGATAAATAACAGAAATTATATTATGATAAATAACAGAAATAAACCTGAATAGAATGAAATTTCGTGGTTTTTTGTATACTTTTTGTAGTAGCCCACATTTATAAATAATTTTGAACAAAGAATTTCAGCTTCGTATATTGCATTACTATTTCTGCAGTTTATATAAAGCTAAAAATGGCAGTAAAACATTGTCATTTGTATGAATTAGACAATTGGAGTTTTTCGAAGTTAGGTTATAGCCTTAGAATTTTTAAACAAAATCTCGAAAAAGGAACATTAACA
>BMAW01034514.1:0-43740 GCA_019974015.1 Nephila pilipes | reverse complement strand
ATCATTAGTTATTAGTCAGAGAATAATTGCGCAAATTAATAAGAGCAACATATATAAACTTTTTTAAATTCCTACTATTTTAGCTCCCACTCTCCCTATATATCTTATTCAAATTTTCAATCATTTATAAAATACTTTTTATTAATCCTCTCAAGTTCAAATACATTTTTTTAAAACTTGTAGTGGATGACACTTGATGTTAACACAGTTTTTACAAGTATTAATTCATTTAATTCAATTTAATTGCTGACAATGCTGTTAACCCAACCACTTGGCATGATTTCAAAAATTGCCAAACTTGGCGGGTTTTTTGGGGCTGAAAGTTAAGTCTTCGAAGCCGTATAGGGTAGCCACATTTGGCAAAATACCGCCAAATAATTCCTGTTGCCAAAAGTGGTTGGGATAAACTGCAATCCAACCATTTAATTTACCGGATGAATTTAGAAACAAGCCAATGCTTCTACTATGTCATTTCTCTTGGAATGGCAAATTTGGTAGAGCATCAGCGTAGAATCTTCATGCCTTCGAATCGAATCTCGTCGAAGCATAAATTTTTTTATATGATTTTCAAATAACTAATTTTAGTCTTATATAGGAGAAAAAAATTTCTCTATATGTATATATAGAGAAATATATGTTCCGTCATATGTATATACATATTTATATAAATTATAATTATTTAATAAAAAGTAGCTCAAATAAATTTTTCCTTGTTGACCTAAGTAGGAATTGAAATTTAAAAAATATTTTTTTATATTACTTGTTTTTCTTATTCTCTGAAAAAGCGGAGTGAGTGAGAGACTGAAATTTGAGGCTTTTGGCGCAAGAGATCTATTTATGATGCGCCAAGCAATGCATATCTGTAATCTAGACTTTTGATTTATTATTTATTAAAGTTGCAATTAGAAGCAACACCGGGGCTATTGACGACGGTCCTCGAATTTTAAACCTTGATCAAATGTCGAGGATATGGACTTTAACGTGTACAGATCCGCTACATGGCGGTTAAGGGAAAAAGGGAAAAAGTTGGTTGAAGTGTGAGGTCGAAAATAGAGAAGGATCGCTAGTTTCCCGGAAAGCGTCACCTGAGTTACCAAAGAGAATAAACCCCATGGAGGTACCTCTGGGTTATGATTCTTGTACCTAAAGAAGGTAAGTCTTTCTGGGACTCTGAACGCGGAATGTTCAATACTAGGTACATCAAGAAAGGAAGAGGATAACTAAGGAAGCTATTTTATTTTCGATTGCTAAAATATTCGCTGCTATTATTGGGATAACTCGACTTGGATTGATGGTGCGATACGACTAATAATAATTCTAAGGTAAATGTTCGTCATCAATTATTTGGAATAATTAGAAATTTTTATAACTGAGCTGTTGAATTTTCGTTTGAGTTTTTGTGGCATGCTGTTATGTTGACACAAAATTAATAGCTGTGGGTCACATGTGAGTTTGACACGTGAATGACGTTATTTCAAAATTTTTATTTTCTGTTCACAAGCCAGATATTCATGTGCTAGAACAAAATAATAAATTAATTAGTTTAACCGAAAAGGTCGAATAGAATATGAAAACAGAAGAACTATCCTCTAAGGAAATTTTTCGTTAAAAATTACTGTCGAAAATATACTAATATAACTAAAAACTACATTCTTTAAAAGCTGATTTATGTAAATCCAGACTGCACAGTAAAATTTATCTTTTGAAATTTTATCTATAAAAATTCTCGGTGGAAAAAAAATTAAGTTTAAATCGGACATTTTAAAAGGGACTTTTGGAATCTGTATCAAAGATAGATTCCTTTAAAAAAATTTAATCCTTCTTAATAAGGTAAATCATACAAAACATATATATTTTCTGTAAAGCGTTGCAAATATATTTCTTAAAAGCATATATATTTTCTGTAAAGATTTCATCAAAAAAGGGAATTTTTGTTTGCAATGCATTGCAAAAAACGCAATATAAAGGCAAAAATCATTTTTAATTAATTATTTTAATTTGATTTGATTAACATTTACTAAGAATTAATTACGAGGGCCTTTATAAAAGTGCTTTAAACTAATCTAGATAAACAAGGACCAAAAATATTGAATTTATATTTATATTATCAAAAAAAAAAAAAAAAGAATTCAAAGAGATTTTAAACAACCTTTTTTTAAATTTTTAGTGAAAAGAGTGGAGATCAATTTTCTTTTTATTGGATCTCTCGAAGAAAGATCCTAGTTGCTAAACATGATCCTCTAATATTTACTTCAAAAATTTTTTCCCTTCATCTTTTAAAATTGAGAGAGGTTTAAATTTGTTTAGATGAGTGCTCGTTAATTAAATAAGTGCTTCAATTTTACTCAATGGATTTTTCTCATAACAAAAATTAATATTACAAATTTTATTCTATTAATAATCCTTTCGAATCAAACTTTTTTTTCCTCTTGTGTACCACTTGCATCAGAAAGTAACAATAACGAAAGCGCAGCGTTATTAATAATAGAATTAGTGCACGAGAGAGACGCAGATATAATGAACAACTGCCTTCCTTCTAATGATCTGAAAAATAAAAATTAAAAATAATTTTGTGAAGAAGAATGTAACAAAACACCCATATTTTTTCATTATAAACATAAATTTGGATTCAACATGAAATAAAAAATATCAAAAGACGGATAATTTTTATTAACATGTGTAAACATGTGTTTATGAGAAAATGGCGTCGACAAAAATGCGTGGGTATAAAATAAAGAATGCATGTTGTTCGGTTCAAAAGATTTTAGTTATAATACATTATGTTTGTAATAATTACAATTAGCTTGCTTAGTATATTTACATCGCTAAGATATATTTAATTTAATAATTTATCACTAATTTTATATTTATAAATGAACAAAATATTGTTGCTTACTTTAATAACTTATCTTTTGCTCTTATTTTATTATTTAATTTAATAACTGATTTTTATGGCAAAATCGTATGTTTTTATTTATTTACTTATTTTTGTTGTTAACATTTGAAGCATCCTTGTGCTTCAGAATATTTTATTTATGAAAGGAAAAAGGCTTTAGAAATTTGAAAAAGCTTTTTTCTTTTCTTGGTAGTAATTGTTTCTGCTGCGCCTGGGACTCGGAAGTAAGCTTACTTTGTCCCAATTAATATTCATTTTGAATAATTCTACTTTTTCTAGAACTTCATAGGAAAAAGGTGGGAAGAGAGAAAAAAATCAGTGGCACATGTTTAAATTGAAATTAGCTGAAAGCCAATTAAAAAAATTTTTTTTAATAAAAATTACTAATTTGCCTTCGCTTAAAATATAATTGAATGGGTAATTGGTTGAAAAAAGGTAAGGATCCAAAAAAGAAATATAATTTTAATTTTATATATTTATTAAAAATATAATTTTTTATATTTATGAAATGAAGATAATATTCCTTGAATCTTACTCTTTTACCACTCAATGATGAAAAGATTACAGCAATATATATATATATATATATATATAATTCAATTTTATACTAAAGAAGATTAAAAAGAACCAGCATTCGATATTTATTTATTTATTTTTGAAAAGTATTTTTGACGAACTTATATATTAACGGCATCCAAAAAAAGAAATAATCTTCCGAGTAACTGTAAACAGAAAAGCTGAGGAGGGTTGTTTTGAAGAGGGGGAACTTATAGGTAAGTTCCCCTTCAAAAGTCAACGGTAAGTTGGGCAGATGTTTATCTTCAAAAAGGGGCGTATTGTTTGGTTTTCTCGGTAATCGATAGCCTCCCGTCGTGCAAGACTCGATCAATCACCAAACTGAAGGACAACCTCAGGCGTAACTGGAAGAAGTAAGACGTAATCTCACAAACCTATTGACTTCGAATATAATCCCCCATCACAGTAGCCACTCCGTCTGTGAACAAATCACCCCTGCGAGGTCATTTGGGGTAAATCAACCCTTTCTCAGGGGATTATTGTAGTGTGTGGTGGGGGGCAATGTTCCGCAACAGGCGGTCTAGTAAAACCGCAGCGGTACAAGGAATTGGCTTGTCGTAAAAAGTCAACAATATGCGCCCGGTAGCTTTCTCGGAATTGATTCTCTATATCCCCTCTGAGCCCCTTGAGGGAAAAGAGGCATCCACAGTTTTTTTTCTTGTTTCCGAACGAGTTCCAGTTAATGCAATGAATAGGTTCCCAGAAGACCCCTATCTATAAATGGAAGTTTCCTCATAAAAAGGTTTGAAGCTTTCTCTTTCTTTTTAACCGCAAATGAGAACAGACTGAGTTTTGTCCGATAGTTAATGTCATGGTTTCCCGCGGTATGCGACCCGATGACCATGAAATGGAAGATTGGGTAAGTCAGACACATATCGAATGATAGAAATGATTTCTCAATAGTTTCGACATTTCGTAGGGTGGAATAAGGTTTTACGCTTTTGTAAACATAGATTCTTAATCCTGTTTAAACTCTTAAGAGGAAATTGCATTTGATGTAATTTTAGCAAAAAATATTAAAGCTTTCTTATCATATATGTTCATACTTGGAATGTGTTTTTAAGTAAAAATATGTCTCAGTTCTCATACAAACTCGCTTCGTAACAATACATTTAACCGTTTATCGTACACCATATTCACAACATTTTAAATCATTTACGGGGGTCTCAGGGGTGTTAGATTTATCTCGACTTACACAATTTTCGATTAGCTATAACTTAATGGAAATTAAAATTAATTACTTTAATGTTTTTGCGCATGCTTTATAAAGGAAAGAATTTTCTAAAACATGTAAAAACAATTAAAATATATTCCTAGTTCTTATATTAAAAAGCTCATAAATATAACAAAATTATCTATTAGGAAATTTGATTAGGTTTCACTGCACTCGAGATATTTTGTACACAAATTATTCTAATGACTTTCAGTAAGTTGTTTTATAAAGTCAAATGTACTCTTCTTTAATATGTACCTATTGTAAATGAAATATAGGTTTTAAAAATATTTTTAAAAAAAATAAAATATTTTAAACTCTCAAAATTTTTTATTCTTACCTTATTTAAAATAATATATATATATATATATATATATATATATATATATATATATAACACTATATAAATTTAGATGCAGTTTAAAGAGTGTATTATACTTATTACATCTAGAAATTTTTGATTGTGTAAGTATAATAAAATTTTTGAAATATTCTGCACAGAAGTGAAAAAAAAACTCAAACTGAGAAAAATGCATTCAAAGTCTTAACATTTAATTATAAGAAATTAAATTTTCAAACTTGCGTATTAAAATGCTCCAAAATGATATAATTCTTCTTCTGTTTGCTCAGGGAACTCTATTTTTTTTTACAACGTTTTTCTGAATTTCACTTGGTGTGTGTGTGTGTGTGTGTGTCATCAAATTTTCGATCGTTAATTTAACCAACTTCCCATCAAGCTAGAGCTTTGAAATTTCGGGAATCGTTCGTACTCGCCTAACAATGCAATATTTATTCGTTTGCGACAAGTTTTAACTCATATTTCAATAATTTTAATAAGTCAAAATATTCTTTCCTCGAGGCGCTTTTAGGATTCAGGGAAAAATTTCTTTCCCCCTCTGGGAGCACCGGGCACTCCCCACGCAGCATGAGGTTATCGTAAACCTTTTGTACTCACAAAGGGGAGATACTATCTCCCCTTTACAATCTCCGAGATAGTAAGGGTTGCTGACTTTTAGTCAGTAATCATTCGCAAGAAAGAAAGTTTCCAATATTAGGCGCCATGTCTTATCACAATAATTTTTTCTGAATTCTGGTTCCCATTTTTTTTTTTAATAGAATGACTTACAAACTTTCAAATGCATGTTTTGATTTTATATTATGAATTTTTTAATACGCTCACAAATGTCTCTTTTTAAGTAAATTTTAAAGATAAAATAACTAACAGTATTAACTAATATTTCAATAATTTTCTCTAATAAACTTTGCCACCATATAAAAACGTTGCTTTTAAAAACGTTGGTTTTTATATCGAATTATTTATCATTTATTTTACTCCGAAAACTTCAAAAGTGGCTCCACATTCCTTTTTTTTTAAATGTTTGGATTCGAAATTTACCATCTCTTGCCAGTGATTACTGAACATTTTAAAACATTTTTATGCTAGATTTCTCTAAAATAATTGTAAGTATTTGACGTTAATCATTGCAAATGTTTGTGGCCAAATTTGAGGCATTCTATAAAAACTGATGACCAGAACCAATCGACTTTGGGCAAAATTTCGAGATTAACAAATATAAACTTACATCCCAATGTTTAAAATAATTATTGTGGCTTATTAAATAAAATAAACTGAAACACACGTCGAATTCGAAAATACGTGGGCGTGACTTGTCCATTTAAATTCTGATTTTACGAAAACATATTGTACAATTATTTGAATAACTTTTGAAGTTTTCTGAGAATCGTCAAATGGTTGATATCAAAATGTGCAGCATAAAATGACAAATAACGTACATTTTTTTCAAAAAAAAAAAAAAAAAAAAAAAAATCGAAGCATTTGAAGTTCAACAACTTCTTAGATTCCTAATGCATTGTTCATTCCCCCCCCCCTTTAATGAGTTAGATATCAATTTGATATTAAATTATAAAAAGTAAAAGTACAGAATATGTTCTATCTATGAAAAATTGATGGGTTATGACAGAAGCGATAAATACCTTAGAATACTTAGTCTTTCTTAGGGAAAATGTGGCTCTTTTTTAAGTGAAGCTATCACTGGAAATTTAATTCCGATGTTTATTAGTTTTCAGAACTTTTCACCTTGAAAAATGTTCCCCCAAATGAAAATTGCTGATTGTTCTATTTCCAATTTTTGGCTTAACATAATATTGTGAAACTTAGTAGAGCATCAAAGTGGAGTTCACGTGAAGTCGACCAATCATCATCAAATCGCTGCAAACATGGGGCTTTATCACACATTTAACACCCAATTTGAAAGATTTTACCAAAAGGCCTTGTTAAATATTATTCTTCCTATTCAGGTATTTTATTGTATTTTATTTTCACTAATAAAGTTTTAAATAACTAATTTATATTTTATTTTCCTTAGTTGTATTTTCTCAAATATATGTATTTTTTACAAAGTACTTGATACTTGTGTAGAATATGTAACCGTATTCATTGAATTTGAATTTGTGTATTTATTTCTATCCAATTACAGTGTGGTATTTTATAATATATAAAAATCCAAAATGGGGTTCTCAATGACCGCATGCGTGCTCACTCCTGCTCCATACTTAAGCGAAATAAAAATATGACATTAGCATTGCGGGTTATAAAAAAGTGGCACAAATAGCTTTAAATAAAAATTTAGAGATAAGAAAAGAATTTTGGTCACGTTTTTTTTAAAAAAGTTAAAAAAATCGCACTTAAAATAATTAAAGCCATCCTAAAATTATTTTTAACAGGGTCTAGGACCGAAACTCGGGACACATTTCAATTAGGAAAAAGTCTCAATATTCCTTTGAGCGGATTATTTATTAACCTCGCACTAAGACGCAACACGACGGGTTTTTGTGAGGGTCTTCGTAATTTTGAGACTCAATCAAGTGACAAAGATGACATCTAATCTGTCCCATCCTTCTCTAAACTTTCACACCACGCCAACGGGTTGATTTGGGATTCCGATCAGATTTAATGTGAATCAATCTTTCTACACGGCGGGTCTTTAGTGGGACCTGGGTTCCGATCCACGACTCGACCAAAACTATGCCGGCCATGAGTCCGCGACTGTGACCGCTAGGTCACCCCGGCCACGTTCACTATACCTAACAGTGCTGACAATATATTGGGATGGTGGTTCATAAAAGTTCGCGTTAGGAATGAGAATGCATTAATTCACTGTAGTATCGCCCACTAATTGTTTTTCCTTCTTAAAAGTTCATACCCTTCGCATCTCAAAAACTCGTCGTCGTAATTTTTCTGGATGATGAGAGCGTCTTTGCCTTCTTTGCAGCAGATTCATTGTACACTACACGGCGGCAATCAAATTTTGATTAAGCCTCTAGTGGCTGCCACAAAGAAATTATCCTACGAATAAATTTTAGATTTATTTTGGGGTCGTGTAACTGGTTTCATCCCACGATGGTAACACCAACTTACCTTCTCATGGCCTTCTGTCATCAAAAACGGATACTTTTTGCACAACCTTTGTATAAAAAGAAAGTCAGAATATTATGTAAACGTTGTATAACTTTTAAATGGGAAAAATGTTTTGAATCCTTTCCCTAATCATTAGATGAAGACATCGTTAACAGTAGTTACCGACTAAAGTTACAAATTTTCATCGTTTTCGACGTTTTTCTGATGGACCTGCACTGCTAGTAAATTTGTTTATTAAACCAGAAAATGTGAGCAGTCGTATGATGCATCAATTAGATACTTCAAATTATCCCATCAAACTTTTTTAAGCTAATAAGTTGTAAAAGAAGTTCTGTAACACAGGAAGATATAATTTAAAGAGGAGTCTTAGTTATGTAATAACATGTAAGGCTAACAATGCGACATTTTGCGACTACTAGATAGATTCTCTTTCATCTTAGCGGTTAAAATACAGGGTTATTCCAAATGATTATGAATTCAAAATTCTATATTTTCAAAAATAAACGACATTGAATGACAAGTAATACATGAATACAAAGGAAAACTGTGGAAGTTTTATATTGTGAAAAACAAACGGCCCTCGTTTAGTGAAGCTATTTCACAAAAGATGTTTTAGAAGCTTTCACATAGCTGCTTCGAAGATGGATATGTCGCAGCGGATTAGATGATTCTGTCCACCGAGTTATCTGGTCACACAGCTGGCAACCTATGTCACCTGATATGGGCCCATGCAATTTCTTCTTTTGGGGGTTTGCAAAAGATAAAGTGTGTGTACCACTATTACTTACAAATTTATTTGAACTTCTGCGCTGTACAATCAATTCATTCAACGTGTTTGGCAGAGATGTACATATTGAATAAACGTTATACGTGTAATTAAAAGAAGTTATATTGAACACTTGTAAAAGAAAAAACTTTTATATTTGCCCTTTGCATTCATGAATATTACTTATAGTTTTTGTAGTTTATTTTAAATAACTCGGTATTATTTTAGGCCAACAGTGTTTGCTATTATCTGTACTGAGTTATTATTATTTAGTGTATACACGGGGTGTCTGCATCAAATGTCCTTAATTTGAACAATTGATTTTAAAAAAATCTACTAGCGATATTATGCAAAATTGGTTGCTGAATTCTCAGATTTTGGTGGCATTTTTCATTTTTTGCCTGCCACGCACATGTTTTTTTTTTTTTTTTTTTAATTATTATTAAATTCCTACTATTAGCTCACACTCTCCCGATATATATCTTATTCAAATTTTCAATCGTTGATAAAATACTTTTCATTCATCCACTCAAGTTCAAATACATTTTTTTTAAACTTGTAGTGGATGACACTGGATGTTAATACAATTTTTTCAAATATTAATTCATTAATTAAATTAAAACTGGTGAAAATATAGTTCAGCCTAACCGCTTGGCGCGATTTCAAAAATTGCCAAACTTGGCGATTTGATTTTGGCTGAATGTTAAGTCTACGAAGCAGACCATTTTTTAGCAAAATACCACCAGATAATTCCTGTCGCCGAGGGTGGTTGGGCTAAACTGCATTCCATCCATTTAATTTACCGGATGAATTAAGAAACAAGCCAATGCTTCTACTATGTTATTTGTCTTGCAATGGTAAATTTGGTCGGCGTAGAATCTTCATGACTTCGGATCGAATCTCGTCGAAGCATAGTTTTTTTTTTATTTGATTTTCAAATACTTAATTTTAGTTTTATATGGGAGAAAAAAATTTCTCTTACATGAGACATTTAGCGGGATATAAATTTAGGAATAAATACCGTCAATGACGAAGCGTATGGAACGCTGGAAAAAAATTTCTTTTGCCACTTAATATTGTGATTCTGTCATATGTATATACATATTTATACTAATTGTAATTATTTACTAAAAAGTAACTAAAACAAAAAATTTCTTTGTTGACTTAAGTAGGAATTGACTTTATATATATATATATATATATATATTACTTGTTTAGTCGATAAGCGGAAAAACGGCGGTACTTCAATAGAAGACAAATTGTTCTCCTGTATTGTTTTTCGGTTCATTCATTAATAACAGCGCCAAAGAATGTTTTTAACAGTTTATTAAAGAAATCCATTCAATTCTAAGAGAATTAAAAAGTTAAAAAAAAAAACCACGTTTCTTAAATCTGGAAGGGTACAGAAAATATCCAGAAGTAATCGGCATTCATTTTCTGATGCCCGTGCGGAAGATGTTCCATAAGCTTATGTCCAGAGCCCTCCTAAGTCCATATTTATGACACCTTTTGTATCCCAAAAAATTGTCACCATAATTTTTTCAGTCCTTGGAGCTGTCTTCGCCTTTTTCGGAGTACATGCTCGGATACCAACTCATTGTTTCGGTACGTCGGTGGTATATATATATATATAGTCTGCTTGTATGTATGAATGTACACGAGTGTAGCATTTCTGTGGGCTGAAAATCAGTATAAATCTTAAGAATTCTTTTTTTCTTTGAAGGAACACACACACAACTAATAATATAGAAATCCCGTTCTTACTGAAAAGTTTTATTGACAATGTGAATATTTCTGGAAGATGAATTTCGATAAAGTCTCCATATATATAAATAAATTCAACCTCAGAAAATTTCAATCAGTCTGTAACATACTGAATAAGTACATTTCATTAATTCGGAGCTTATAAACTGCTTAGAAAACTATTTTCCAGAGGTAACCAAATACATTCGAATTAAAATTGAATTAAAGAAACATGTCCGAAAAATCTATCGAAATGTATTAACTGAATTTATATCTGTGAAGAAAGTATCTTTGAATAGGCTAAATAAAGCCTATTTTGGAAAAAGAAGAAAAAAAAAAAAAAAAAAAAAAAAATGAATGATTGTGTGTATCTTCCTTACTTGAAATTCTAAACTTTGATTGAACGAGTTTCTAGCATCGAATTTCAATTTCAGAACAAAATCCAAAAAAGAAGAAAAAAGAAAAAGAAATCTTTTACGATTTAAGCAATAGGAAACATTAAATATCAAAGCTGCTCTTCAGCAAATTATATAACAAGTCCTCTCGATCTGATATTGAATTTTTGCATACTTTCTTTAATTTTCATTACTTACTACTAGTATTAGTAAGCAGGAAAATAAATTGATTGTGTCATAGCCAATTTCTAAGAATTCGGTCTCCTCTTAACCAATTTCGAATGAATGATAAATTTTCTTCAACGAGTAATTTGTTCTTTTTTGCTTAGCTTCGAGTTCAACTAGTTTTTTTTCTTCTTTTCGTCATATTTAATTAGTTTCAGAAGTGAGATTTAATTCTACGAATAGAATTAAATGAAAGAAAGAAACTCCTAATTTTTTTGTTACGTTCTAAAGAAAGTCGTTTTGATCTTAAATGTTACCGAAATAAAAATAAGTGAGAAGAGAATCCATAGTCTCTGGGGGTGGAGGAGGGGTCATGCAGTATAGCTCTTGAAAAATAATTTTTCCAATTGTATCAGGACACGCGACATTTCAATCCCCATTTTAAAGCATTTTAAGGGATAGAATAATTATAAGCTGTACAACTATCATTTTTAAATGTGTATGTTTTCACTGCAAGTAGTTAGGGATAGGAGATGAACTGTTCTTTCCTGTTCCTGTTTATTTTTTAAGAACTGTTTCTGTAACATGTTCTTTGATTCACTTGCTCTTTAAATTCCTGAAACGAAACCTCAAATTAATTCTTTTCCGTTATAACCCTGTCTTTTCCGTTATTGAGGCAAAGGAAAATATGATTGGTAACATATTTTGATTGTATATGATTTTCAAAAATATAACTAGCTTACCATTGTCTCTATAAAGATAACATCTGAAAATTAAATAATTTAATTGTATGTTTTACTGACTAACCCATCACAAGGTTCGCTGCTGTTCAGTCTTACATAATTTATGATGAAAGTAATGAAAATATTTGATATTAGGGCACACTAATTTCATAAAATGGTTAATGCTTTCTAGCTCGATTTTTGATTTTAAAACGTTTTTATGTATTTCACTTGGTGAGTGTGTCATCCAATTTTCGATCGTTAATATAACCAACTTCCCATCAAGCTAGAGTTCTGAAACATTGGGAATCGTTCTCAATCGCCTAACAATGCAACATTTAGACATTTGCGACAAGTTTTAACTAATATTTTCTTTAATCGTGCAGTTTAGCCCAATCACTTGGAGCAATTTCAAAAATTGGCACCAAACTTGGCGATTTTTTTGGCTGAACGTTAAGTCCGTAAAACGGACCAGGGTAGCCCCATTTGGCAAAATACTGCCAAATAATTCTTGTCGCTAAAGGTGGTTGGATTAAACTGCATTCCAACCATTTAATTTACCGGATGAATTAATTAATTTTAGTTAGTTTTAACGTTTTTATGTATTTCACTTGGTATGTGTCTGTCTGTGTGTGTATCAGTGTGTCATCAAATTTTCTATCGTTAATTTAACCAACTTCCCATCAAGCTAGAGCTCTGAAAATTTGGGAACCGTTCTTACTTGCCTAACGATGCAAAATTTAGTTATTTGCGACCAGTTTTAACTAATATTTCAATAATTTTCTTTAATAAACTTTGCCATCATATAAAAACAATGTTTTTAAAAACGTTTGTTTTTATCTAGAATTATTTTACATTAGAATTTAACACTTGCTTTAAATATCTATCAACGTATTTATCTGATATTCGTAATTTTGGCTTCACCTTTTTGACTATATTTTAATTCTTTTCAATAGAAAGCTAAATCTGATCCAAATTTCCAATTTTTTCCCACTATAATGGATGACAAAATCACAGCAAAAACTATCTTGCTGGTTTGGCTGTGGATTTCGATCAGATTCTAATTCATCAGCCACTGGGATATTCTATTTCTCTTGCCAATATTAATAATACTCGATGGACTTTTCCAGCATGACTTCAAAGATCAAGAAAAACCGGGAGACAAGAATCCACGAGGAGTTGGCCTTATTTCACAGGAAAAGAACAAAATTCCAGAACAACGTAATCACACAAGAGATTTGAAAAATTTAATTGAAAAATTAATGGATGAAGAAATGAAGAAAATAACAAACAAGAAAGGTATTTTGTACAAGTGATTATAAAGCATTATTTAAAATTTATTTCATCTTCAATAGCCGGATGAGAAAAAAGAGAGAAAAAATCATTTCCTCTACCTATCCTAATTTTTTAAAAATGGTTCTGAAAATAGATGGAAAAAACAAAATAGTACAAAATGAACTATATATATATATTGAAGCTTCCACCTTCTGTGCAGAGAAATAGAATCGTCTAAGCATATAACATCAGTCAATATATTATCATCAAAACAAGTCTCCGGTACCCAGTGCATCACAGCTAAACACCAGGATGAAAAAAAAAAAAAAAAAAAAAAAAAAAAAAACCAATGGAAACCGAAATAAAAACTAATAAAATAAGAATGAAAATGAAATAAAAATTAATAATATTAAAAGCAAAATATAAAATAATAAAAAAAATTAAAAATTACAAAATGTAATAAAATTAATAAAATGAATTTAAATCTAAAAAAATTAAAAGCTAAATAAAAAATCTAATAAAAATTGCTGAAATAAAACATAATAAAAATATAAAAAATGGAAACAAATAATAAAGTAAAAAATAAATATTAGTATTATAAAAAATAAATATTAGTATTATAAAAAATAAGTTATTGAAATAAAAGAAAAATATATGATAGAAAATAAATCTTATACAACAAAAATAATTTATGATGTACAAAAATAAAAAAAACCACTAAATATTATAAAATAAAAATAAAATATAAAGTACAAAAGTAAAACAAAAATCTAACCATAATAAAACAAAAATCATTTTGTA
This sequence comes from Nephila pilipes, assembly GCA_019974015.1. Classification (NCBI taxonomy): domain Eukaryota; kingdom Metazoa; phylum Arthropoda; class Arachnida; order Araneae; family Nephilidae; genus Nephila; species Nephila pilipes. The sequence goes on along the minus strand of BMAW01034514.1, from coordinate 29,749 downwards.
AATTACAAAAAAAGTTATTAACCAAAAATACTTAAAAATTATTTGTTTGTTTTGTGTTCGTGTTGTCCGTCCTTACATATACAAATGCGATATTTGATATGTAACTTAATTTTTTTGTATTGTTTCTGTGTCTTAGGTATGTAATAAAGATGTACCTATTAAATGTGTTTCTCATTATTTTTATATAACACAACATACATTGTATCATGACATATCAATTATGAGGGAAGTGAAAAAAAGGATTCTAGTGAACATATTAATTTTTATTGGTAAAACAATTCCAAGTATTTATATCTATTGATTACATTATAATACATTTTAATTATTGAAATTTGCATAATATATAGAATATAAAGAATAAAATAAGTAATTAAAATTTATTTTAAAATTTTACAGTAAATAAATTAAAACACTAAGTAACGTCATGCAGTAAGAACAATACAAAAAAGAGCTACTTTTTTTTTTTTTTTTTTTAAGAATCGTTCCGCGGAGGTTGAAAAAATTCACTCATTTATTTTGCAAATTGAACATTCGATCTCTTTTTAAAATTAAATTTATCCATGTATTGGTGTAAAATATATATATTTCACCCTTTCTCTCTACATCATTAAAAAAAATGTAACACACACTGTGTGGCGCATCACTTCTACTCGACTCTTGTGCCGTAACTCAATTCAAATACAACTAACTCTAAAAGTCAATAATCTACGCAAGGATACACCAACCAAATCTCACACAATTATTTATTTATCAATTTTGTAACATAATGTCTAAGGAATATCTGTTCTCCTTGTTGACCCATTGGATTGATTCACCTATTCAATTACTTTCGAACTAATACTCACTTACCAAAACCTTTCCAGTTGAGGTTGCTTTAATTTCTCGAATCCTCTGCGACCGCTATCGCCCGTAACAACTCTTGATATCATCTATCGCTTGTAAGGTATACACTACTCCACGCTATTCCCACTCGTCCTCTATCCCCTAAACTTTCTTTTGCCTATATACCATCATATCTATCTCACTTCACTTTATTTCCCCCTGCATCTAATTTGCATCATCACGTTTCATTATGGTTGAGAAAAAACTGTTTATTTCATGCAATCAATCTCAATTAAAGTTCCCAAGGTTAGTGAAAGAAAATCGCGAATAGCCTAACGTCATGACACTTTTCAAATGTACTTAAAAGAACAATTAAGGAATCCGTCAAATGCGTTCAACAATAAAGGATTTTGGGGAGGGAGAAATGATTAAAAAGCAAGAAAGACCTATACAACATATATATAAGTTATTTCCTGCAATATCCTTGCAATAGCATCATTAAATTATCTTCAAATGCAAAATAAATTTAAAATCTTTAAATTTTAACATTTAGTAACGGAAATAAATTTTCCCGTTACTTTAGCTCCTGGATTTCAAACAAATATCAATTTTCCCATCGTTTTAAATATGTGTATCTAAAATATTTTTTCAAAAAACTATATTGATAGTTTAAACACTCTAAATCAATTTCTTAAACTCATCCTTTGAAATTCCTAACACAGATACATTTTCTTAACTTGTACTATTGCTCGTTTTCAATTATCCATGTAAATTAATTAAATTTCTCCTATTGAGTTTTTAACTCCCGGACAAGAGTTAAACCAATATTCCGGCTCAATTCAAATATCAGCCAATCTGAGGATTAAAGCTCAAAAGGGTTATACAACTTAATAATAAATTTTCCGCATACATAGTAGCACTTTTTTCCAGGACTGACGTTTATTTTTACTATATACATAACTTACAGAGAAAAAGTTTTACAACAGTAAGCAAAAAAGTAAAATGTGGACAAGAGCTGGCCTCCCGACACGGTCGTGAGTCCAACCACCGACTGACAAAAAATATCTTTGTTGTTAAAATCATAAGTACTTGACATATTTTAAAACAAATGAGAGAAACTAGTAATGTGTGAAAATGAAGAAATGTGATACATATAGTCATTTGTCCGTTTTTCATTGTTTTTATTTAAACCTTGCAAAATCCTTTGAATTTCCCGTTTCCATGGGGTTTTAGAGATAATATATATATATATAAACACATACTATGTAGAAATGCAATGTTGTGTAAAAAATTGAAGTCGATCCATCGACTACTTTTCAAGTTTTGCGGACACAAGCATGCGAAGCTGAAATTATATATATATTATGAACATGAATAGATGCTTCCCTGCAACGCTTCTCTTTTAAAGGAAAAGATTGGCTTACAGATATGTCACCAATCAACAAAAGAGAGTTTTAGCAATGACCCTGAACCTAAACGAAAAATTGAATGGAAAGTCAAGGACTTCCATGAATTTTCCAATATGCCATCATCGGAAAAGGTATAAATTCGCCAAGAACGGCTAATCAGGATTAATCTGTCAGAGGAATCGGTTTGTGTACTAAATCAGTTGCATGAGGAGTTTGCTTTGTTGACGATTGGGAATCATGGCCGAGTTATTTTGCTGGAGGTTCGACCCGAATTTAGCGGAACTGGCGTTGAATCCATGTCTCACTGACGGTGACAACTCGACGCGGCAGCAATCAGATTTTGAGTTAGCAGCAAATGAATACCAAATCAAAACTAACTTACAAATAATGGTCAAATTTGTTTCGGCTCCATTTAAAAGATGACAGCACCCAATGGTAACATCAATTTACCTTAATGATGCTTGTTGTCTTCAACTAAATGTACTTTTTGAAACATCTTCATAACTATTTTTCATCTTTTTGTTCTATTTCTTCCCCAAAAGAAAAACACAAAAAAAAAAGAAATCGATCATATCTTTATATAATCTTTATATTATCAAGAATTATTCTTCAATTAAGAAATTTTCTTAAAAATAATTAGATAAAGTACATACAAGACTTTCACAAAGAAGTAAATTTTTCCTTAATTTCCCAATAGATTTTACCAATTGAGTCAATTCACTTGTTATGGTTGTAAAGATACATTCAAATTTTAAGTTATTTATGCTCTATATCTTAGTGAATCATGATTAAATGCGTAATATATACGTAATAAAAGTACGCATAAATACGTAATCAGTATTATATTCGTAATATTTAACCATCAAGAATTATTCTTCGCATTAATAGAATTATGAAGGAAGTTGGACTCTGAAACTCTTTTTTTCTTTCGGGGGGGGGGGATAACTTTAAAATAGTATTTTATATTGAGCATATTCTCATGTATACCAGATATAGAGACCAGGCATACAAGTTAATTAAACGATATTCTAGTTAATCATGACTGAATATCAGGGCTATATGTGTGGTTAATCACCACCAGCCTATTGCTATTCTACCATAAATTAGGACAAGACGGCTATTCTGGAAAAACAAGCATATCAACATGATGCGAAGCTGAACTGTGAGGTAGCAATGAAAAGCAAAGCAATCAGGCAGCAAAATTCAAGGCTCATCTTTTAATTCCCTGTGTATCTCTTCAACTCTTCAACAAAAGTCTGTTGAAGAACTGACTTCTAGCATTATAAATCCTCCACACACAACCACAGCTGCAAGATACGGGCTCTAAAGCCGTAGAAATCAACATTAACATCAAAGCAATCAGAGAAGGAGAGAGGAGCTGCATTCTGGATTCCCGGTTCTCTCAGCTGTTTGTCCTTCATTTGAATCCTTTTAAATATTTTTAATAATTCATCAGTATTGTCGGCATGAGTGTGTTTATTCTTATGTGAAGTTCAATCACCTTTTGATCTGGAATCAGCTCACCATAGTTACTATATCACATATTGGTAAAATACCATAATGAATAAAATGTTTACACATAGTGCAACAATCATGATTCAAACTTGAAATCAATAAAATGATCATTTTGAATCATAATAAACTGTGAAAGCTGCAAAAATCACAAAAAAAATACTTATGTGGAATTAAAATAAAATTACTTTTTTAAGATAATATATTCTATTTTAACATTCTCTATGACCAAGCATTTTGTGTATCAAGTTCATGTTTGCAGTTATGCTCAATACCAAAATAACACAATGTAATATAAAAAATTAAATATTATAATTTTTTTACGGTATGGCATATTTATAGAACTGCAAAATATTGGGTGTCCTAAAAATTTCTGTTTTGACGATTTCGTAAATTTATTCTACAAAACTAACATACTTCAAAACAATAATTTGTATGCTCCTTGTGAGAAGTACTTCTGAGATAAATGTAGAAAAAAATTATGAACACTTACATTTACGGCAAATTTTCAAAACGCTCTTTTCTTGAAGGCAAAGCTCTTGTGCGCATATTTTGAGAAACATGTTTCAAGATACTGAGAGGGATTCCTTGTATTAGTTGAGAAATGTTTCTATTTTCAGATCATCCGTTTTTGGGGATTATTTTTATAAACTTTGTTCTTTACATATCTCCAAAAAAAAAAAAAAAAAGAAAAGAAAAAGACGAAAAAAGGATTTATTTCCCCAAAAACAAACCAAAAATTAACCACCCTCCATTTTTTTAAAAAAAAACAAAAAAAAAAAAAAAACGTTAATTTATCACTATTTCAAAAGAATTCAAATAAAATCTTAAATTAAAATTTTATTCCGCGTGTTTTTTGCAACGTAAACTCTTTAATACATTCGTCAATGTTAATTTGAAGCTCTTCCTCGACTGCAAAAATAGCTAAAATTGTTGAACAGTTATCGTTTTATTGGACAATATAGATCTTTAATAATTTTTAATCAGTTTCATTTAGAGAAGCTTCTCTTTTCGCTGGCATCACTTGTGGAGGAATATTATCTACACTATGATTATATTAGATAACCCTCCATCCACCCAAGTTTGGATTCAAAAATAAATAATAAACCAGTAGGCCGGAATGAATAAGTTCTTTCTTACGGTCTGTTGTAGCTACGAAACCCCGTAGATGTACATACTCAAGATTAAGCTCTCCTCTGTCAATATCTTGAGAAGTTTACTTGAGGTTGCATTTCTCATCAACGATGTCCAATATTATTATTGTGCATGCCTTAGAAAGGCATATTTTTCGGCTAAATTTTGGAGCTTCTGGAACCTTTCTTGCATTTCAGCAGTTTTTCAATACAATGAAAAAAAAAAAAAAAAAAAACTTTCGTTTTAAATCGTCTTCTTTCAATAAGCCAGCGTCTCAAGTTCCTTCGCCAAATACGAGCCTCCTAATTCGTCTTGGAGGCTCAATAGAAATGCTAAGTTGCTCTCACAGACTTTTAGCGTAAATTAAAGCCTTGTCTACGGATTCTTCTAGTTTCTCTTCCAATATCGTCTATAAGGCGCTTATTTTCTTATGACATTGATGCATATTAAGTCCCTCCGTTTGTAAATAATTGGGACTTAAAGAGATGCTCTGGATTGTGTTGAAACGAAATTCTTCCAAATCATTAATAAGTTTCGAAACTGACAAACAAACTTACACTACACAATGCTTAGAGTCACCAAGTCAAAATATAACCATGGCGCTTTTGATCTTTGAAATTTAACTATCAGTGGTCCACGCGTTGTTTGGTAAAATTGTCAAAACACGCCAATCACCGTGTTATCTAACTTTCCGAAACGATATTACATTGGTTGTAACGAAGGATGACGCAACGAGTTATCCACAATCATAGAGTAAAATGGTGAATACTACCTTTTCCGACGAGCCAATGGGATACGATATATTGCTTCCAACAGGGTCTTGATTGGTCAGTTACCGGCTTAGTGGAAACCGAGGCTTAATTATACGTTAAGAATTTTGGTACCACTCGTAAAATGCAGATGTGCCACTCTTGGCAAGAAATCGTTTTAAAAGCAGTAGATTCATAAATATTTTGCAATTTCTTAAAAACACTAAAATTCGCATAAATATTTTACATTTTCCTTGTGGAAATATCACCATTATTCGTCTCTATAATTCTTTTACTCATTTAAAAGATGAGAATACAATTATCTGACCTAATGACCACAGTCTGATGCTGCAGACAAGACTAACTGGATAGGCCGCTTAAAATTTTAAATAAATTTTTACTCCAGTTATTTCATAATTCCTGATTACATATTGTAATGAGGTTTAACAAATAAGAATCAGCATTTGCAGAAATCTTGTTATTTTACTTCTTTTTATAAAACACCACGCCACAATAAAACAGAAAAAACACAGAATGATCGCAACACAACTCATCTAATCTACAGAGTTACCGCACCCCTCGTCTGCTAGTCGGACTCGTCTCGTCTCTTCATCTCTCTCTTCTTTAAAAAAAACCGTTGGAGTCGCTCGAATTCAAGCCAACCAATTTTTGGCGCTTTATCACTTCAAGAGGCGAGTTCACCACTGCCTTTGCTACACTATCAATCGACATACACACATGGAAAGTAAAAAATACTTAATTTTTATATATATTTTATTTATATTCAATCATAAATTTATTATTGTTACGACACATTTTTAAAAATTAAGCTCATTACTGGTGAAAGCAGGCATTACACACATTTGCAGTAACTTTTGCAATAAGAGTTTGAAAAGGGATCAGCTGGACGAAATTATACAGACGAAAACAAAAGCCTTAGGTGGCTACAACATTATTCATTATAATTCATTAAAACTGATTGCGTAATATGTATCAGAGTTATGAGTTTCTGCACCTTAAACTCGAAGGTTCAAGGCCTGATTATGTTAAATGTATTAAAGTTATTAAATAAATACTATATCAAGTGCTAGGTAAATTTAACAGACAAAGGTGTTCTAATTTCTTTAACACCCTTACTCACCTTACGAAAAAGGTTTTTAATTCCACTCCTTTGAAAAAATTGCATATTAAACAAGGTTCGATTGAAAAGTAATGTCTTCATGGCCATACACATTTTTACTCGTTATTCTATTTTCACAGTTCTTGTTGTACCTGAATGCTGCATAAGTTCAGAGATAGATTACAATAGTACGAAAGGCTACATGTATTACTTTATGAAATGAGCTTATTTTCTTTGTTTCCAGATGTCGCTGATGTACTGAGAACTGAAGATAATGGCGACCCACACGAAGACGAGGTTGAAGTAGTGAGATGTCATTGCACCCGAATTTGCATCTTTTGAATTTAACCTCTTTCCAAAAATAAAAAAGGCACCTCGAAGGATATCCCTTTTGTTCTGATGGCGAGTGTGAAAACTTGGAGTCAACAACTTCCGAAATTTTTCTTTGACGGTTTGCACAACTGGTCATACGTTGATACAAGTACGCGGCAATCGAAAACCCAGTTGCCAGCATTGTACTTTGTTGACATAGTCCGTGTGTGTGCGGATTTTGTCAATAAAGTACACTTCTGGCCATTAAGATTGCAGTACCATGAAGGAAATCAAATACAAAAAAGATATTAATTGAAAAAAGCATTTTGGCATGAAGACAAAATGATTAAATTTGCAAGCAGAATGGGAGTTTATAGACGTGCAAAATTAGTAGAAATAGGTCTCACTCCTGACAGGTAAAATGGCCCTTACCCGATTAAGCATAATGTCGAACTGGACTTGAATTACAGAAACGGACAGTTCATTCCATGCTGCTTCAAGTCAATGCGATCCCTCTCCAGTTAATACAACAACCGTATTAGCTAGAGAGGAATAGCGGGCTAGTCTCTCAGTAACCTACCATCAGATGTTTTCAATGGGTGACAGATCTGGAGACTGTGTAGTCCAGGGCAACAATCGAATACCCTGCGTATCGAAGGAGATCAGAACGCGTCTTGCAACATGTGGTCTCGCATTATCTTGCTTGAAGATGATGTTTGACAGGCCTCGAAGATAGGTCCCAACCACTAGGCGTAAGATGTCAAAAATATACTGATTTGTGTTCAAATTACCGTCAATCCGAACTAGATTTGGCACAATGGTTACCCAAACCATCACATCAGGTGCACGGTCTTTACGTCATTATCGAATGCATGCAGGGGACGTGTGGTCTCCTCGGAGCCTCCAGACACGTATACGGCCATCAGAATACTGCACGAAGAACCACGACTCGTCTGAAAAGACGACATTGTGCCACTCCTGTATCCAGCTTTGTCGTTCAGTGCACTAGAGTCGTCGTCTCTCTCCATGCAGCATTGTCAAAGGAAGCCGAAGTAATGGTCACCGTGCTGATAGTCCACACTCCTGCTAATGTCGAATATGTTTGTCTTCTCAGGCGTTAGTCATGGGAGGGCATGGAGATCCTACATGTCGTTCAATATGACTTTAAGCAACCCATTGATTCCATATTCGCATTACAGTATATTGCATGGCAGTGACAGTTGAATTTCGACCAGTGCTAAGGGGAATATCAAGGAACGATAATCCCCACTCTCGATAGGCAACAATCCTGTTTCTATCGAATTCCGAATCTTGCCGGTAAGCATTTTTTCATCTTATACGAGGCATAGGGCAATATTCTGAGAAAACTCCGACCTTACAGAGCGCTTTCAGAATGCGAAATGCACTGCACAACTTTTTTTATGCAGTGCTTCAGATGTCGTTTCTCCCTCCTGTGTTGTCTAAATGCGCTGAAATACTAATCGTTTGCATATCCCAATCTCTTTTTCTATTCATGTGACTTTGACGTTCGTCAGATCATTTATTCCTGGTGCTGTAATTTTAATGGCCAGTAGTGTATTACATAGAGAATACATGTAGCTTTGGAATGCACTGAAAATAGTGAAAAAAGTGTAACAAATAAAAAAAAATATGTATTACTTTTTAATAAAACCTCTTGCGTGTTTGTGTATGTGTGTATAAAACAAATATTATTTTACAAGGACATAACAAAAATAATGAATGCAGCAAATTATGTGATGAAAATTTGCAAATTTTTTCCTTCAATCTAATGACATGCATTATCAGAAAGTAGAAAAAAGATGGAGAAAAAAAATGCATAACTTAAACGTTTAATCTCATGGATCTGCTATGTAACTGATGACTTAAAAAAGAAGCTAAAAGCACTTTCCACATATCTCGATAATTTCATACTAATAATTAGACTATTTCGATACCTTTGTGTATTGTTAAAGGAACTTCTTTTGAATTGCTCCTATTATTTTTTTTTAGCATTCTCCTCTAAGAAATCGTCAAGAAATAAAATAAAAAAAAGCGTTTCTTTTAAATTATGATTATTTTATTAACTTTCGAAAAATTTTCTGTCTGTAGAAGAAAGAGAAATCAGATATCTGGAGCAAAAGAAAATTGGGATGAAAGTTCTTAAATAACAAATATTATTAGTTTATAACTAACTGTTGTTATCTGGATTATTATTATTTTAAAGGTTGGAAAGAAAAAAAAAATACTTCTGGATAACAATCACATGATAGTAGAATGAAAAACATTCAATGTAAAATCCAGATAATGTCCATAGCTATACATTTCGCCCAACATTTCTGGACCTTTCGCAGGCCGTCAATGTAGAACCTGCAAATTGAATATTTTCCCCAAACTACGAGCTACTTCAAACTACTTTGTGCCTACAATTCATCCGTAATACCACAGGAAGCATAGGAAATCATTATTCTGCGTACCTGGCTTGTACATGTGACTAAACAGCTTACTAAACTGCACCGTCACCTTTATGTTTCGTTTTCCACTAAAATGGGAACTCCTGTTATATCTAGTCTTTTTTTAAACTGTTTCTTTTAGCTAATAAAAATGATCATTATCGTTGTTTTTTGCATTGTTTTCTCCTTATTATAACTGTTTTGTACTCGCATATAACATTTCTTGTCATTTCAACTTAGATTTCCGTCATTATTCACATAATTACTAATCACGCTTAGCTTTCAGACACCAGTGTATAATCAAGATAAGCTGTACGTTATTTAGAAACCGCATAGTTGTTCATTTAGTGCCGGCCTTGCTTTTTAAGTGATCGGTGGCTTCTATATAGATTGTGAAGCCCCCTTTTCTGTACATAAGATCTGATCCATCGAAATGCACAAACAAATTAGTCAGACAGGCAAATGTTTAAACTATTTTTATTCTTGTCTAGGAATAATCAAAAATAAATGTTTGTATTACGAATGCACACAGCTAATAAACTCATGTCCTCAACCGAAGATTAACTACAAATTCTACTTACCTCAATAACCGCTAAAGGGGATCCGTGTCAAGAACAATACTTATATACTGAGCTCAAGTCTAATATCAGCTATCCGACAACCATTTAACATTCTGGCACAAATGTCGCGTGCTCTATGTCCTAGCTCACATTATATCTCCTCTTTTTATCTAAACATTTTTAACACTTTCACAGTCTCTCTATCTCATCCTCTATTTTTATTCACTACACTACTAATATATATAACAATGGTGACGAACATAAGTCATATTTATTGACAAAGTTCTATTCTCAAATGAAATAATGTCATAAAGAAGCCCAAAAGGTTGAAGGTAGAAACGCGCTAGAACCTGTTATTGGCTCTGCACGTGTTGTGCTTAAAAATCGTGAACTGAATTCTTGAAAAAATAATAAAATGTTTAATGAGATAATTCTTATGCTTCTAATTATTTTGTTTTACTCATAGTTCATACGATTCTTTTATTTTACAGAAAGTTTGAATTACTTAATCGTGTTCCTTTTTCATCTTCTAGAAACAAATTTAAGTGAATTTCAATAGCTTAAGTGTTCAATGTTGTTTCAGCGTGATAAAGTTACAGTTAAAAAAAAAAAGAAACAAAAATAAGCACCCGATATTCGAATGCCTCATCGAAGAATAAGCAGTACAGCAAGTATATTCGCAGTTTTGATTCTAAATGGAACAATGGAAAAGGTGGCTGAAATTTTTTTGAAGTAACACCACACAAATTTTTATTTCCATTCACCACTGGAGATCTCCGAATAAATCATAAATAAATAGTTGTAATATTTTATTTATAAGTTCTCTATTACTATTTTAAATATATATATTCATGAACATAGTAACACATACTGCAAATTTTATTTTATATGTAAACAATGCCCCCCCTCCTCCTTTTTATTTTCCTTATTTGCGATTGAGTACACTTAAGACGGGCATAAAGCAAACATAAACATAAGCGTTAGATTTTAATTTAGATGACGAAACAGAGTTTATTTTAATTTTTGCCAGTGTTTCCTAATTAATTTTTGTTTGGTATATTAATGTTTTGGGGGATTTTATACATATAAAGATAGCACTTCGCAATTTCATCGTCTCTACCTTTCGAAACTTAATTAAAACAATTTTTTTTTCAGAATTCTTTACGAAATCTAATAAAATTATTCTCAATTTCATCGCTCGTCCTGTCTTTTGAAACCTAATTAATTTTTTCCCCATCCATTTTCTTAGAACTCAGAATTCTTTACAAAATCTAATAAAACTATGGCGAGCATACTTTATTTGCATTAATTTTATTAAACTAGTTATTTGCTATCTAGTCAAAAAGTTTTGGTCCGTTTTTTATATCATCAATAAAGGCACTTTCTCTTCATTCCTCCTTCCCCTGGCAACGGAGAATTCTTCCCCGTGTAGTGGCACATACCTATATAAAAAAAAATTCAGGAACCTAAAGAATGTCATACTGGAAAAAAAATCAAAAAATAGAGTAAAAAAGGAAAAAAGAAAAAAAAAAGAGTTCCACAAACCCTAGAAAAAAGAATATAGAACCCTGCAAATTGAATATCTTCTCCAAACTACGAGCTAATTCAAACTACGACTTTGAACGACTACGAAACTGAAACCAAACAAATCAACATAAATAGTTATAATTTACAGCATTATATACAAAAAAATCAACTGATACACAGAATGAATTTCATCGAGATATATCTTAGTGATTATTAAAACTTTACGATATGCCTTCGAGTAAATAAAAATTGTCTAATAAACTGAATTATTCTTACTAATAAATTGAATGATTACAATATTTAAAATTTATTATTCATCACAGCCAATTTATCTTTTAGAACTTAGAAACGCTATATATATATATTTTTGTATGAATGGCTTAAGGATTAACTCAACGGCTTAAGGATTAACTCAATGGCTTAAGGATTAACACTTAATCTCCAAAATTTAATCCCCCCACCTACTTTTTTTTAGCAATGAAAGGGGATGGAATTTCAAATCACGGAGTTCGAATCATTCTATCTCATTTTACTTTTTCTGTAAGCCTTTTAGTCAATGATTTTAATATAGATAAGTTATTTCTTTTTTTTTTTAAGAAAAAAAGAATTCTGCATAAAATATTGTAAATTTAGTTTAAAACGATGTATGTTATATCTGTTTTAACAATTCTCCAAAACTGATAAATCTCAATACATGAAATTAGCAAAATGTCAACATGTTGCAGAAAATTTGATAACTTTAGCGATCTTCATCACATTATATATTTATTTGTTTTTGAGATTTATTGTAACCGAAAATAACATGAAAATGCTTACTAGATTCCTTTAGTAATTTCAAAATTATATAAAATATCCACTTAATTCTTCTACGCGGATTAGATTATCAAAAGGAGAAAGTTCGAAATTATCACCATGTTCGTGAAGTGTTTAATAAATTTGGAAGAATTTAATCGCGGTGTTTTGAAAATTACTTACAAAAATAATTCGTAAGGTTCCCGTCTACTGACCATTTTGATTTCGTGAGCGTAATGTTAATTCTAAGGAATTTCAATTGCTTATCTCAAATCTATATTATTGTATCTATTTGAATGGAAAAAAAGTGCTTTCGAAGGAGTAAAAAATAACGAAGGTTTCTGAAGAATTACATTTTCTGCTTGATTTTTGAAAGACGGAAATCTTAAGGCTCCATTCTTGCGTGAATATCAATCCTATAAAATTTCTACTGCCATCCTCTAATCTTTGATACACTATTCGTTTGAATGCGAAAAAGTGCATTTGGAAGAGCAAAAGGTAATGAAGATTTCTGTGGAAAAACATTTTCTCTTCGATTTTTTAAAAAAATATTTGTCTCCCTATTTTAATCATTCGCTTGCTTGTGGGTTTTCCAGTCTTTATAAGTATTCTAAAATATTTTAAAAAATCGGAGAGAAAATGTAATTCCACAGAAAGCTTCATTATTTTTTGTTCTTTCGGGTGCACTTTTTTCCCCATTGAAACGGATAAAGAAAATAAAGATTTGAGGTCTGCAGCAGACATTCCATAGAATTAACAAATCGATAACGAAATCAAAATGGCAGGTAGACGGAAGCCATAATTGCTTTATTAATATCCAAACAATGCAAAAGAGCCCGTTATTAATTTTGTTACATTAATTAAACGCTAGACATAAATAGGAAAACATAGGAACGTTAAAGGGAAAAAAATTGACGAATTTGGTAGACTTCAACATTTTCTCCGAAAATTATGGGAGCCTAAGTGGCATTATACATTTATTAGACTGCTGTAATATTATCGACAAATTATGAAAAATTCACTTTTCCTTATTTAAATTCTTCTGTATGAGAACTTAAAACCAGATAACAATAGTTGAGACGAAAATAAGTAATTAGCCCAAACCCATTATTATTGTTTTACAGCTGGGGGAAATCATTGCTTTAAAAGTGTTATTTTTCAAACTAGTAGTTGTTTTATCAATGAAAATGATGCATGCGTCTTATAAACATTTTTGAGAACTTTATTTTTTGTTTTTACTACTGAAAAAGTTCATGCACTTGAACCGGGTAGAAACTTCTAAATGGAATGCCATATTATTTATTCATTTGAGTGAAACAAGCCATTTCAAATTAAACAGAGCCATTTTCTCAAAAGAATATGAGTTTTTTAATGATGTACTCAATTTATGTACAGAACAGATGCAGTATGCGTCAGGTTAGCGCTGTTTTGTTTACTATTTTTTGGCGATGAGATTGATATTCTAAGTATTATGTTGAGGCATTGTAAAAATCGCCAAACTTTACATTAGGGCGCATGTTGCATTTAAGTCCCTTTTTAAGCAAAAAATAAGCAAAGATTAAATATAAATTTGAGGAATAACACTTAAGAATTTATTGCTTTTGTGTCCAAATGCAATATACACCCAGACGCCAAGTTCGACTTTTTTTTTTTGTGCTAACACAACATTTGCTCATTTAGGGTTAACATCGAAATCGACACACGCGAAATTTTCCTGGAAAAATTTCATTGTCCAAAATAAGACAAAATGACCCAATCAAGTATCAGGTCCGATTTTGCTAATATTTTTCTCAGCATTCTTTCAACAATGATGTTCTTAACAGAATGAAAAAAAAGAAACATTACTTGTTGATGTGCCACTTGCATAATGCAAACATAAGTAAAGAAAAAGTGTTCAGTTTCAGTGAAAACTTAACAGTTAGTTAGTTCCGAAAGTACGTTTCGTCGTTCTTTTTCACATGCAAAATTTATTGCATGTGAATAAATAATCAATAAATAAAAATAAACTATGTCATCATGAACTGTACACCTTGCACTACTTTTTTGACATAGTCTCAATTGACATCGAGACATTTGTCGTAGCGTGTAATCAGTTTGAAGAAACCACTCTGGTAAGACTTGGTGCCCTGAGAGGCAAGGAATAGTCACACAGCACCATCCAATTATTTTGGATGGACTTGAGCACGACCAATACGCAATGTGGACGCCAAGTTTGACACCGTTAAGCACGCCTATTCGCTTACACCATATCCTGTACTCTAGCAGTATTGTTTTCATTCGTGGTTGTGGAGGAACGCCCACTTCATTCTTCAGCCTCCACACCTTGCCTCCCTTCACTGAACATGCAATACCTGTTCACCATACTCCGTCTGTAGACATTTGGAGGTGACTAGTCTCACGTGTCCATTCATACCGGATAACAGCCCGCACTTCCATTATTAACCACGTTGTCAATCACGCCTCGGACACGTTGGTCTGCTACTACTCTCTTTTCTCTGTCGCTCTGCACATGCGTCATTCCTCCTCCACTGATGCTATTTTCATCGTTAAGTCGGCAATAGGGGTGTATTCTTATGGCATTTGGTTGCATTTACTATGTTATTATACTATGTGCTCTTTCCAAAAAAGACGAAATTTACTTTCGGAACATCCATCGTTTATTGTATATGTAAAGATAAACAAAAAAAATCCATTTTCCTATTACTTTATTTACTTTAAATATCCACATATATTGAACATATATTCTGAATATTTTTCTTCAGAAATTAATCTCTGAATATTTTCCTTATTTCCTGTCAGAAGATGATGCACAGGATAATAGCAATTATTTATGATAATATCGATCTTATAGTCTGTCTCAAATGTCTTTATTCACGGACGTTATCACGCTTACTGGGAATCGAGGAATTTACAGATGTGAGACAGGAAAACTTATTTTCGAAAGTCATTAGAGAAGTCTTTTTCACTTCTGATGACCATTTTTTTTTTGTTCATAAAGTTCTGTTTCTTCTTGCGTTTTTTATTGCATCGAGAAAACATTACGTACTGCATCCATTACGACGGCGAATCGAATGCTCCAAAAATGCATTTCTTTCTCGCCTTCTTTTTAGTAAATTTAATGCTCCTTCGGTGTTCAAGACCAGCCATTACAGAATTCGAAAATACAAACAGACTACATTAAGGGAAACCGAGCCACACTTTAACCAAAAAGATGTTAAGGTGCAGAATATTGAAAAACATAAAAATGGGAATATTTAAAAAGGAAGATTCTGTAAGACATGAAATATATTTAAAGCTTTTCTTCCTCTGTTTTTTGAGAAATAAACTTTGGAATTTTCCATTAATGACAACAGAAAATAACACCACAAGAATATCCACAAGGTAAACCCACCGCATAGCAGGGCTGATGCACGTTAAATGTGTCGAGATTCCAAGTTCTCCGGTGATGTGCATGGAAATTTGGAGAGAGAAGTGCCAACTCAGTTGTCGTCCTCGTCACATGACCAAAATTCAAAATAATGAGGTCCGTCTCCAATAGCCCTTGTGTTATTTCTAATTACGACGTTAACAAACAAACAATCAATCATGTAATAGGAAATAAGGCAAACATAATCCAACATAGTTATATATGCTACAAAAATCAAATTATTCAATTAAACATCGGAATCAAAGCAACAATAAAATATTGAGGGGACAATAATATACTTTTCAAATATTAAAATTAGAGCAATTGATGAATTAAATAGAATTCATTTTAAGTTAAATATAAATTATTGCTACCATAAAATGAAAATAAAATAAATCTAAGTATTAATTTATTCTTTACACTAATTCTTCAATGAGGCGACTACAATTCAAACTGAATTTATTCTGAATCTGCCGGAATAAATCAAATTAGATTAAACAATTCACGTGAATTGAATTCTCTATTTTGAAAAATTGATAAAAATGGCATTTCGTGCTTGCAAGAACACAAAAAAACCTTTTGTGGCTGATAAACAAATAAGATGAAATTCACTTGTAATAGCTTTATTTTATTCATTTATTATTATCTTTTTATGAAAATAGAATGTAATATATCCTAAATGAATTTAACAATTAAATACAAATAAACAAAATCTTTATTTTCTTTATTTAGTATTGACATTTATTCCAATTGTAATAGGAGTTCTATATATATATATATATATATATATATATAACAGGTCAATTGAAAAGTACCCGGCCTGACACATTTATGGCGCTATTAGAATTAAATCCATATGTTTTTAGTTAGTCCTAACCCTCAAAAGATGCGTGTATAAATTTGACAGCTGTCGGATCATTAGTTTGTGAATTATAGCATTTTGAGTGAAGCAACTTTTGTTATTGTGAAAAAAATGGAAAAAAAAGGAATTTCGCGTGTTGATAAAATATTGCTTTTTGAAGGGAAAAAATAGATTTGAAGCAAAAACTTGGCTTGATGCCGAGTTTCCGGACACTTCCCCACGAAAATCAACCATCAAGGATTGGTATGCTAAGTTTAGACGTGGTGAAATGAGCACCGAAGGCGGTGAACGCAGTGGACGCACAAAAGAGGTTGTTATCGACGAAAACATTAAAAAAATCCACAAAAAGATTTTGAATGACCGTAAATTGAAATTGAATGAAATAGCAGACACTCTAAAGATATCAACTGAACGTGTACATCATATCATTCACGAATATTTGGGTATGAGACAGCTCTGTGCAAAGTGGGTGCCGCGCGAGCTCACTTTTGACCAAAAACAACGACGAGTTGATGATTCGGGGCAGTGTTTGAAGATGATCACGCGTAATAAACCCGAGTTTTTACGTCGATATGTGACAAGGGATGAAACATGGCTCCATCCTTTCACTCCGAAGTCCAATCGACAGTCATCCGAGTGGACTGCACACGATGAACCCGCTCCAAAGCGTGGGAAAACGCAACAGTCGGCTGGCAAGGTTATGGCGTCTGTATTTTGGGATGCGCATGGAATAATTTTCGTTGACTACCTTGGAAAAGGAAGGACCATCAACAGCGACTATTACATAGCGTTATTGGACCGTTTGAAGGACGAAATCGCCGAAAAACGGCCGCATTTGAAGAAAAAGAAAGTGCTGCTTCACCAAGACAATGCACTGTGTCACAAGTCAGTGAAAACGATGGTAAAAATCCATGAATTGGGCTTGGAATTGCTTCCTCATCCACCGTATTCTCCAGATCTGGCCTCCAGTGACTATTTCCTGTTCTCAGATCTCAAAAGAATGCTCGCTGGGAAGAAATTTTCGTCGAATGAAGAGGTGATCGCCGAAACTGAGGCCTATTTTGAAGTAAGGGACAAATCGTACTACAAAAATGGTATCGAAAAGTTGGAGGATTGCTATAATCAGTGTATCACCCTTGAAGGGAATTATGTTGAATAAAAAAAACTAATTTTGCCAAAAAAATGTGTTTTACAATTGTAGGCCGGGGAATTTTCAATTGACCTGGTTTATATGTATATATATATATATATATTACACACTACGCAACACTGAAAAGGCAATGCCAAGAAAGAGTGGCCAGAAAATTACGAAAATTTCAGGACAGACGTACGTCACCGATTTATGCGAATAATGTGAAATGCTTAGTTCTCCTGCGCGCGTTGGGGAAGATATAAGGGAAGGAATCTTCAGAATGTTCAATTTTCGTATCGTTATTTCTTCTAGGGATATCATCGTAGAAAATTTGCTCTTGTCTCACAGGTCGCGTGTAATTGTAGAGAATGCCTGGCCGTCGACAACTGAGGCAGCTCCAGCAGACAAGCGATTTTACGAGGGGCATGGTGATCGGACTGAGAAGGGTAGGTTGGTCCATACGGCAAATCTCAGCCGACACACGCTTAGATGCGTCCGTAGTGCACTGGCTGTGGCGAAGATGGTTGGAACAAGGAATTGTGGAGTTTCGGGGGGTGCCGATCACCCAGAGTGACGTCAGCAGCACGCGTGGATCGACGCATCCGCCAACAAGCGATGGCAGAAGCGGAAGCCACTTCTACCTCCATTCTGCAGCATGTTCAAGACACCTTGAATGTTCCCTTACCGACCAAAACTGTTTCCCGTCTATTGGTTGCTAATAGCGTCTGTTAAGAAGACTGCCATTAACTTCATAGCATAGACGCCAACGTCTGCAATGGTGCTGGACTCCAACGATGTGGATGATAGAATAGCACAGAGTCGTGTTTTCAGATGAGTCATATTTCTATATCCCAATGATACTTCCAGCGTACGAGTGTTTCATCGACTAGGAGACATGTCCAATTCTGCAGCAATTGTGGAATTGTGGACGTGGTATCATGGTTTGGTCATTTGGAATGTGATTGGACGCCATTTTGAAACATTACCACTACCACGTTCAGAAGACGAACTGTGGCAAATGGTTGACAGGGAAGGAAGAGCCATTCTTCAGAACGTCATCCTTACTCTCATTGACTCTGTATCTAGACGTGTTGCTTCGTGTATCTCCGTTAATGGTGGTCCTACAGCTTACTGAGACAACGATGTTCTCGCTCTGTATTATGCATACAATTTCGAAATAAAGATAACTTATTATTCATTGTAGTCTTTCTCTGTTTGCCGAGTTTCATAACTTTCTGACCACACCTTCTTGGTGTTGCATTTTTAATGTATCGTAAAGTGTGTATGCATATATATACACACATAAAACTTTGTTTCAAATATCTAGCTTTTTGATTTTTACAAATATACATACATCGTATTTAAATGCAAAAAATGTACACTAATCTGCTTCAAAGTGGTCCATTTGATCTGCCACACACTACTCCCAATGATTCAGCCACTGTAGGAAGCAGCTCTGGAACGCTCTTTTTTTTGTGATGGCGCTTAGCTGGTCTGTTGTACTTTCTATCTGAATAGAAATCAGGTCCTTTGCCACTTGGTTCTTTGTTTGATTGATTGTTTGGCTTCTGGTTCGTTGTAACCTCAGAGTCGTGAAGCTTCACGCAAAATTCAATATGGTTGAGTCGTTAATGTTTTTATTCACTTTGTAAAAATGAAAATCCGATAACACTCGCTTATACTTCCTCTCTCATTAGTGGTCATCCGACAATTGACAGCTTCTGCAGGAAGAAGAAATTCAAACGTGTGTTTTTGGATCATCTGCATTTGTGCAGGAAGCTTCTGGAAGGGTTCGTTTCAAATAAGCAAACAAATTTCGAATTTTCTGTAAATGAATAAATGGGATGGTAATCAAAATGATTATTTGTTGGAAGAAGTTAAACTTATCATATAACAGAAATTTGAAAAGCATTTTAAAGATTTTAAAAATGACAAACAAATTTTAGAACTTCTAATAAACGAATAACAATAATTCTATTAGTGTGATATGGCAAAATTAACGAAAAAAAATTATCTACTGGTGAAACTATTTTTTCATTCTATTTGCAAAATATTTAGGATAATTCTTAAAATTTAAAACTAAAAAAGTAAAGTTTTAGAATCTAAATTAAAAAATGTATCTTTAGGAAAAAAATTATGAATTGAAATCTATTTTTTCATGCTTTTTTCCGTGAAATTCCTTAAGATATTTAATCCTATTTCAGCAAAATGAAATTGACATGAATTAGGATTGTGTTCTTTTTCCTTGGGTTCGTGGAACTCTTTTTTTTTTTTTTTTTTTTTTCCTGTTTTCTTTTTTTTTTTATTTTTTTTTTTTCCAGAATGACATTCTTTCGGTTCCCGAATTTTTTCAATAGATATGTGCCACTACACGGGGAAGAATTCTCCGTTGCCAGGGAAAGGAAGGAGAAAGAGAAAGTGCCTTTATTGGTGATATAAAACACGGACCAAAACTTTTTGACTAGATAGCAAATAGTTTAATAAAATTAATGCAAATAAAGTATGCTCGCCATAGTTTTATTGGATTTCGTGAAGAGTTCTGAGTTCTAAGAAAATGGATGGGAAAAAAATTAATTAGGTTTCAAAAGACAGGAGGAGCGATGAGTTGAGAATAGTTTTATTAGATTTCGTAAAGAATTCTGAAAAAAAAATTGTTTTAATTAAGTTTCGAAAGACAGAGACGATGAAATTGCGAAGTGCTATTTTTATGTGTATAAAATCCCCCCAAACACTAATATAGTAAACAAAATTAATTAGGAAACACTGGAAAAAATTAAAATAAACTCTGTTTCGTCATCTAAATTAAAATCGAACGCTTATGTTTACATTTGTTTTATGCCCATCTTAAGTATGTACTCAATCACAAGTAAGGAAAATGAAAGGGGGGGGGGGGGGTGACTGCATGCAAAATAAAATTTCCATTATGTGTTACTATGCTCATGAATGTATATATTTAAAATAGAAAAAGAGAACTTATAAATAAAATATCACATCCATTTATTTATAATTTATTCAGATCTCCAATGGTGAATGGAAATCAAAATTTGTGAGGTGTTACTTCAGAAAAATTTTAGACATCTTTTCCATTGTTCCTTTATAATTAAAACTGCGAAAATACTTCCTCTACTGCTTATTCTTCGATGAGGTATTCAAATATAAGGTGCTAATTTTTGTTTCTTTTTTTTTTAACTGTAACTTTATCACCCTGAAACAACATTGAACACTAAAGTTATTGAAGTTCACTTAAAGTTGTTTCTAGAAGATGAAAAAGGAACACGATTAAGTAATTCAAACTTTCTGTAAAATAAAAGAATTGAATGAACTGTGAGTAAAACAAAATAATAGGAAGCATAAGAATTATCTTATAAGCACTGTATTATTTTTTACAACGTTTTTCTGAATTTCACTTGGTGTGTGTGTGTGTGTGTGAGTGTGTGTCATCAAATTTTCGATCGTTAATTTAACCAATTTCCCATCAAGCTAGAGCTTTGAAATTTCGGGAATCGTTCGTACTCGCCTAACAATGCAATATTTAGACGTTTGCGACAAGTTTTAACTAATATTTCAATAATTTTAATAAGTCAAAATATTCTTTCCTCTAGGCGCTTTTAGGATTGAGGAAATTTTTTTCCCCCTCTGGGAACACCGGGCACTCCCCACACCACATGACGCCTCGTAAAACTATTGTACTTACAAAGGGGAGATACTATCTCCCTTTACTATCTCCGAGATAGTAAGGGTTGCTGACTTTTAGTCAATAATCATGAGCAAGAAAGAAAGTTTCCAATATTTGGCACCATGTCTTATCACAATAATTTTTTCTGAATTCTGGTTCCCATTTTTTTTTTTTTTAATAGAATGGCTTACAAACTTTCAAATGCATGTTTTGATTTTATGAGTATTATGAATTTTTTAATACGCTCACAAATGTCTCTTTTTTAAGTAAATTTTAAAGTTAAAAATAACCAACAGTTTTAACTAATATTTCAATAATTTTCTTTAATAAACTTTGCCACCATATAAAAACGTTGTTTTTAAAAACGTTGTTTTTTATATCGAATTATTCAAGAATTCCGTTCACAATTTTTAAGCACAACACGCGCTGAGCATGTAACAGGTTCTCGTGCGTTTCTACCTTCAACCTTTTGGGCTTCTTTGTGACATTATTTCATTTGAGAATATAACCTTGTAAATAAATATGACTTATGTTCGTCACCATTGTTATATATATTAGTAGTGTTGTGAATAAAAGTAGAAGATGAGATAGAGAGACTGTGAACGTGTTAAAAATATTTAGATAAAGATAAAAAGTTTAGATAAAAATGTTTAGTTAAAAAGAGGATATATAATATGAGTTAGGTCATAATGCAAGCGACATTTGTTCCATAATGTAAAATGATTATCGGATAGCTGATATTAGACTTGAGCTCAGTATATAAGTATTGTTCTTGACTCGGATACCCTTTAGCGGTTATTGAGGTAAGTAGAGTTTGTAGTTAATCTTTGGTTGATGATGTGAGTTATTAGCGCTGTGCATTCGTAATACAAACATTTATTTTTGATTATTCCTAGACAAGAATAAAAAAATTTAAACATTTGCCTGTCATAGTGTTTTATTGACTAATTTATTTGTGCATTTCGATGGATCAGATCTGAAGTACCGAGAAAGGGGCTTCACAATCTATATAGAAGCCACCAAACACTTGTACAACAAAGCCGGCACTGAGAGAACAACAATACGGTTTCTAAATAACGTACAACTTATCTTGATTATACACTGGTGTCTGAAAGCTAAGTATGATTAGTAATAATGAGAATAATAAAAGAAATCTAAGTCGAAATGACAGGAAATGTTGCATGCGCATACAAAACAGTTATAAAATAAGAAAACAATGCAAAAAACAACGATAATAATCACTTTTATATTAATCAAAGAAACAGTTTAAAAAAAGACTAGATATAACTGGAGTTCCCATTTTAGTGGAAAACAAATGAAATATAAAGGTGATGCTGCAGTTTAATAAGCTGTTTAGTCACATGTGCAATCCAGGTACTCAAAATAACGATTTATGACATTACGGATGAATTGTAGACACATAACTTCCCTAGCGTGTAAAAAGAGTCTTTTTCTGTCATGGAACGGGATTTGGCGAGTGTATAATGGTTGCAAGTTGCATCCGAAGTATGTCCCATATATCCTCGATAAAATTCAGATCAGATCTGTAAACACATTAAGGTATGTGTGAGATATTTTCCATTTCAAGAAAGTCGTCAATCTGGTTTGCGCGGTCACAAGGCACTCTATCATCCATACATAAGAAGTCAGGACCTACAGCATATCAGGACAGATAAATATGAGTCGTAAGAACTTTATCTCTGTCTCTTTTAGCAATCAGTGATCTTAACTCAAAAATATGAAGGTTTGTTTGGCTGTCTAGCATGATGTCTGCCCTCACGATGACTACCTTTGACGGAAAACGATGTCTTTTCGTGATGTTTCCCGGGTGAAAACGAGTTCCACGATCTCGGGATATTGTTAGCTGACTTGAATCAACGTTCAGACTAAAATCCAATTTGTCATTGAATATCACATTAGCCTACATGTAATAATGTAGGGTCGGAAGGATGGGAAGGAAGGGTAGACATCTCTAAAACAATTTACTTCATTAACAGAGTTCATCTACAAATCTATCCTCTCTTCTCTCTTGTATACATATATCAGTCTTAATTTGCATGTTTCTGTTCTGTTCTTCGGAGGAAGTTCCCCAATACAAATAACTGTTGAGGAGTGAAAATCTCCCCAAGAGGACTATTAGTGACAAGGTCGCGGATAGACCCGTCACATACTGTCCCAAACTCGAGGATTGATTATCCAAATTCCGGATTAAATGAGTGCGTTTATGCGTACGCAGGTGCGAGAGGAATGTAAATTACTAGTCGTCGTCATAGATACCTATATGATTCCGTTTCTTGTAAACATTTTGAATGAAAACTCACACTCCTGTTGCTCCTGCAGGCGCTAAATCCATTTCTCTGCCACAATTGCTATTTTGACGTGGCGCAGCTATTGCCAAATATCAGTCTTGGCGAAAGGTTTTGACTCTTGGTCAATCTGATACTAGTCGTGTGTTAACATTTCCTACACTTTGAAATTTATGCCAAGATCTTCAGATCACACACTCAAACATTCAGAATTTCAGGCACTTTGGTTTGTGGTTGTATAGATTTGAGCATTTCAACAATTCTTCCTTTCACAAACACGTCCAATCACAGCTTTAGTGCCGTCCTTTGATATGCTTAAACGTTAGAAACCCTCCTTCGCCCATGAATTGTACAAAAGCATGAAATGTACGCAGGTGTTTTGCACAAGGCGACGTCGACTAAAATGTTTTGCATAAAAACAAAGTTTCACATTCAACAGATGATTCTCCACACGTTATTTCAAACACAATCACCAATACTTACCCATATTTTTTTCGCATTTTACAAATTTTTCTTAACTTCTGAACACCAGTTAAAACTGTGAAATACACATATCCGTACAAATGATTATTATAATTTTTTTCATAATTAGGGTATATATATAAGTGATTCGACTTTAATTTGTAATGTTCTCACTTAAAACTAATTTAATTTCCTAAATTTTCCCATTCTCTAATTCAAAAGTAAAGAGTTTATTTCTATTTCCTGATAAAATTCCAAATTTTCATTTTATTTATTGGACCATGCATTCATAAAATCTGTTTAATCCGCTTTCCTTTGGTCTTAAATCTGGCAGAAATAATCTTTCGAGACTGATAGGCGTCAGGAAATTTCCTTCAGAATCTCTTCATCTTGTTCCACGTGAGTCCACGTGACTGGGAGAAAATCGCCAAATTTCCCTACCTATAAAATAGACTTCATTAAGAAATTCTCCTCTCTTTCGCTCTTATGCACTTTTGCTTAAACGTACTTCTGCGCCTTTCTGTTGTTATTGAGATGGCGGAATTCGTAAAATTCTTATTATGGTAAATACTTAATAAAAACACAGTTTATTGATGTACATTCCATTTGCATTAGGATAATAATATCGAAGAAATCCGTGTAAAATTCCATGAAGGTAACATCGAAATAAGTATTTAATGATACATTAATATTTTAAACTTTATTTGTAATCACATATTATTTGGCCGCGGTAGTCTAGTGGTCGTGGTCGGCGGTTTTCGTTTAGTCGCGGGTTCGATCCTTGGCTGCTTAAGACCCGCAGTGTAGCCGGGGCAGATGCATGTTAAATCAGTCGGGGCCCAAAGTCCTCCCGTTAGCGTGGTGTGGAAGCTAGGAGAAGGGATGCAGCTCAGGTGTCGTCCTCGTCACTTGACCATGGTTCAAAATTACGAGGTCCGTCGCCAATAGCCCTCGTGTTGCTTCCAGTGCGACGTTAATAAAAGCTAAACTGAACTAAATCACATAACTTATTATTTTCAGTGATGGATGTTATTAGAAGAAAAACAAAATGAGATGAAAGTCGATTTTTTTTCTCCAGAAAAATTCGATTTTGTTCAGACGGCTACAAAAGCTTCGAATTCCTAACAACATTTCCCATTATCATTTAAGATGCAGTACTTTTATTTAAAAATAAAAAATAAAAAAAATACAATATTTGTTTTTCTCTGTGTGTTATCTTCTACAGCCAGAAAACCGAGAGCAATTTTCTTAAATTATGATCTTCAAAATCCCTCTTTAGTGACAAAACCGTTCCAAAACTTCCCTCGTAAAGATTATCTATCTTCCCCAAGAGAGAACATTTAACTTTTTAAGAGACTCGTTTTAACTCCCCGGAAATCTGCTTTCACCACCATTCCCTCTTTTCCTCCTCAATTTTCTAAACGATTTCCGACACAGGAATTCGCCGCGCTATTCCTTTGATTCTCCGGAGGGAAATTACACCGTGTCTAATTTTAGCTCCCCTCTTTCCCCCCTAAGTCTTCAGAATTAAAATGTCATTGTCTTAAGCAGACGTCGACTAACGCTGGAGAAAAGATAAGAAGAAAAGAATACACTTTCTCCAGTGCCAAAAAACGGGATCTGGCATTTTGTTCTCCCAGTCACAACAACATCAGACGCCTTAAAAGAGCGCGAAAAGGGACAAAAATAAAACTTAATAAGAAATTCTTTTGTGTTCCAGCTTTTTTCCGAACCCTAGAATGTGATAGGATTCCATTTTAGATGGCATGGCTTTTATGTTAGGCTTCAATGGACTAATGATGTAATAGAATGGACTGTTTTTTGGCGGGAATTCCAGACTAATCCCGTCTCGATAGTAATTGAAGAACTCTTGCGGAAAAAAAAGAAAATAGTTCGAAGAAAATACTTCTCGGATTTTTATTTCTGTTTCTTCCTGTCTTTTCTTTTGTATTCGAATGCCAATAAATCAGCTTTCATGGAATGGAATTGGAACTTTTGGAAAAGGTCTGGGATTTATTTTTCTTCAAGGTGGTTGGGAAGTTTTGATTCTTTGAAGTGCTAAAGACTTTCTAAAATTCCACTAATCCTCATTCATAGACATTCCAAACTATAAATGATTTATCGAAATAAAAAATTTAAGTGAAATAAATAATGTGAAAAGTATAAAGCCAAATTCCTTCATTTAGTAGTACGATTAAATAATTTTTTTGTGTTTATTTTTCATTTTAAGACACATTAATTATTAAAAGCTATCGTGAAATGTTAGCAAAAAAAAAAAAAAAAAAAGAGGAAGAGAGAAAGATAGAGAGAGAATTAATTGAATTCGGATAATTCATATTTTATTCAACAGTAACGCAATTCTTAAAAATGTTTGTATATTTACACACGTATAACAATTTATTAATATATTTTCAAGGGTTTATACACGTAGAGATACGCCAAATTATATTTTTAAGTAATACATTCCAATATCCTACAAATTTTTAGAATACATATTCCTGCATCCTATTCTGTTTGAAACATATTACATTATCCAATTATGTTAATTTTAGCATTTCTCCTACTACTCTATTAATTTTGTGATTTATATTCATATGCCTAAATAATATTATATCACCTTATTATTTTTGGCTTGTATTATATTACCCTAATACTTTTGGATTGTATTAGTTTACCCTATTATTTTTTGATTGTACTCCACAGACCTATAACTTTTTGGAATCATATTCCACGATCCTATTGCTTTTGAAATCAATTTCCTATTTTTAGAATTGTGTTCCATGATACTATTGTTTCTATGTGTACGAGAATATATGCAAGGTACGCTATTTTTATGTTATTAAGAGTTAACATTAAATCTAGGTATAATCAAAAAAAATTTAAACTATCCGTATTTTTTTTTTCGATATTTAAACATTGTTCAGCAAAAATAAAACTTTCATTAAGTACTTTTTTATGCACCTTTTTTACCTGTGTGTGGGAATTTCCTCTTATAATTCTAAAATTTTAATTAGACATCTATTAATTAGATATTAATCTACCTCTTAAAAATTAAAAATGTAGTAGATTTGACCCATTATTATGATATAAAAACAGTTTAAATGTCAATGTCTTGCATGGAATTTCACTGACACTTTTTAGTATCTTTATAAAATTTTTGGTAAATGTATATATTAATATAAATAGCATTATAGTTTTATATAAGTATTCATGTAAGTATTTAAATTTCAGAAATATTAACAGGATGTTTTTTCTTACATTTATATGTTGTATCGAAAAATAGAAAAAAAAAGGCAGTACAATTGTCAGTTTCTGTAAAATTAAAACCAGAAAAAAAAAGAATTTATAAAAACAACATGTGTAACCCTCTTTTCGCTAAGCATCATGGAGGCTAAACCGTCGAAACCATAAAATTTTTAGTGTACGAGTCTTGCTTCTCACTTCTTCTGCTAAACACCCGTTATACGAGGAGGGGGCCGATTCATGTTAAATCTGTTGTTCAAAATTCTTACATGGAGTGGTGAGGAAGTTAGACTAATGAGTTAGCATGCTCAGATATCGTCTTCGTCACTTGATAATGACTCCCAATTACGTCCGCTAATGTTCCTCGAGTAACTTCTAAATGCGAATATTAATAATTAAACAATGAAACAAAAAAAAAAAAATTCCAGCCGAAAGAACAAATATGCTATTCGCTTAAGGATTACAGAATGTAATTTTTGCAATTCACAAAATTATGTTGAAATGTATTAATAATTTACAAAATGTTATAATTTACTTAAAAATTGTTGTATATATACATATTTTAGTTTTTTTAAAACTAAATTTCAAAAAATATTTTCTTCAAACTTCCAATATGAAACATCTAATTTAAGTATGCAATGTATAAACACTACGTGAATTCTAATCTTTTTATTAGGACATTTTAATAACATAGTAACAATGTGCAGCAGCATGAAATCGGAGAACTTTTTCATTATTAGGGTATTACAATACATAGTTATAAAATTATATTGACATCAAATATTTTGACAACCATATTATTCAATATATATGAATTAGTTTTCTAAATTAGCCTTTGTTCATTGAATATTAATTAAAAGGCACAATTTTATTAATTAACAACAATTGCATCAAAATCATATATAATTATACTTTAACAGCTAGATAAATGTTTTGTTCAAATTCGGTAATTATAATTACGTGCGCGTGCTTGAGTGAATAGACAGTGAAAATAACTTTTCAACAAACTGAAATATCACCTTTTTCTTGAAATACAATGAAATATTTCCTTTTGAAAACTTTTTTTAGAGATTTATGTACTTTCAAATCAAGAAAAACATAATTATAACACTGAGTGTTAGGAGAACCACCATCGCACATACAAAGATTAATGAGCTACATACGAAAAAAATATTTTATATACCTTTCAGTTAGTGACATAATGTAAAAATGTGCGGAAAAATTCGATTAAATTGATTAATATTGTTTTGAATTTTATCTTTTTGAAAAAAAAATGACTCTAAAATACTTTAATTTTTTTTTTATCTTAAGCACAATCAATATTTAATTTAAGGAGCCTTTGAAGAATAATTTAAGGAGCCTTTTGACCATAGAGCGGGGAAAAAAAGGATATCGAAGCTTTATCCTACTCAAATTTACAAAACTATTTCTGCACCTTTATTTTATCACAATACAAACATCTTAATAAGATAATGAATAGAAAGGTAGCAAATGGTTCTTTTTGGTTTTCTAAAATGTATTCTTTCAATAGTAAATAAAAGCAACAATATTTTAAATTATAACAAATTCATAATAATTTTTTTTAAGAAAATTATTTGGCTGTGATTATTTTTATTGCAAAGTATTTTAACATCTGGAATAATTGTTGAAATCTGTAACCTAATGTCACCTTCAGCATCCAATCTGTTTCGATATCTTGTTTTGGTCGCAGGGTACAAAGAGAAAGACTTTTCGCATACATAGGTTTAAACACACGACATTAGGTGTTTCACAGCTCTTTTGGCAATTTCAGGATATTCTTTTCTAACGTCAATCCAAAAATACATAATATCAACTTGACTAAATTTTAGTTTCAACTAAGTGCCAGTCGATATATCAATTAGAGATATATTGACTCGGTCAATATAACTCTAATTGATATTAGAGATATATATCAATTAGAGATATATTGACTGAGCCAAAGAATATGTGACCTAGTATGTGTCTCAATTAATATAATTGAAAGAAGTGACTTTTACGAAATTTAAAATTTTATTTTATGCATGAAATATTTATTTATATCTATTTTTACAAGCAAACTTCCTTTGAGAGTTTAAGCTCTTATTAAAATTAAAATTTTGGCACTTTAATTAAGCAAATAGTGATCTCTTGTGGAATCCTTGTCAAAGCTCCAGAGAACCATAGGGTTCAGGGGACCCCAGTCTGAAGACCTCTGTTGTAAGGAATAACTGTAGGAATTAAATTTGCATTATGTAAAATATATCCCATTACGAGA
>BMAW01034502.1:0-15994 GCA_019974015.1 Nephila pilipes | reverse complement strand
GTCGCCACTTCTAGTAACGCTTGAGTGACGGATAAAAAAAATTCTGTCGGTCTGTAAGAAAAGAAAATGTGTATTAGTTGAATTATTGATGGAGATGAAAATGTGATGTTTCTGAGTGGAGTTCATGACTTTATTACTTCTGTAATAAACTCCATCAAGTACTTTTGTTGTAGTCTTATAAATCCAGAGTATAAAATCAATATTAATTTCTATTCCATATTCTCAGGAATTGAGTATAAATAAATAAAAAAAAAATTAGAAAATTCTATGCAAAGTTTTGCAAAGAACAGATTTAGCCATCCAAGGTGTGCTTTCTTTTTTATATAATTATTATAAAATTACTCAGTTAAATATTAGAATTAAAGTAAAAAAGGAAATATCGAGAAATGGAGAATAGTAAACTTTTCCGATATTAAAATGAAAGGAAACGATTAATTATTAAATTGAATATATTTAAGCTAAATGTAATTAAAATTAAAGCAAACGTTTAATTATTAAATTAAATATTATATCAGCTAAATGTAATTAAAATTAAAGCACACGTTAAATTATTCGATTGAATATATATTTAAGCTAAATGTAATTAAAATTGAAGCAAACGATAAGAAATTGAAAAGTAATCTGGTACTCCAAAAGTGATCTAACTAAAACAATATCCCCTTGGGTAACTTAAAAATTTATGCAAGAATAATTATTTAAATTAAACAAAAATCACACTAGAAATACAAAAGGTATCATAAAATTTTAATTTTTACTAAGAAATTACCGAGATATATCACAGAATAAAATTTATTCTGCTTATTAATTTATCCTTATGTGCTTCATGTTGATATGTTTAATTTCAGGAAGCCGCAGATGGAAGTAACCTGCAGAATAATAAAGTTTTAATTATTATGCTGGAGTATAGTAATGTTTTAATTATTACTAAAAATAATTGAGACAGAAATGTAATTTTTATTTATTACTCTTAAGGTATGTGTCTATCAAAAAATAATCGTTTTTGTAAAAATTTGCGAAAAACTTCTTTATTACTTCTTACTAAAGCCTACATATCTAAAATTTCAAAAATGGCTTACGTTTGTTTCTATGGCAATGCATTGATGAATGAATTAATGTAAGCATTGATGTAAGCAAATAAAATGAAAGCTAATGAATGCATTGATGCAAGCAAATAAAAAATTTTAAGAAGTATTAAAAAAAAAAATTTGCATCTTCTGGAAAACTCCGATTTTAATTTTTTTATTACAAAAAATCTCAATTCTTAAAAAGTATTTTATATATTCGAATAAAATTTTACCACAATGTTCTGTACATATCTAACACATCGATCAATAACTCCCGAGTCTAAAATTGAAAACAACATTTTTTTTGCAAAATTTTTTTTTATTCATCAACATAACACCTTTTGTTAATCACCTTTTAGAATTACAATCGTTCAACGCTTGGAAATCTTTTTCCCCGCAATTTTTGTAGCGATAAACAGCTTTCTGAATCATCGACTCGTTGCTGTTTTTGTTCCATCGAAAGCAATCGCGGCACCCACTTGGAAAAAACCTTTTTCACTTCACTTCAAAAAACCTTTTTCCTGGTCCGATCGACTTAAAATTTTGACACGTTTCAAGCAAAGGTTAGTACTCTAGAAAGACCTGGTTACTGGTTTACTACGAGCACCATCTCTGGGTTAGTCTTTGGAGTTATTGATCGATGTGTTAGATATGTTGTGAACCTCAAACATAGCTTTTAAGTGTACAACTATTTATTTTGGAGGTATTTTTATTTAATAAGTTTTATATACATACATATACATTGTAAAATTATGTTCTGTTCATAAGTTTAAGAGGTAACTGCATTTTTTCTGCTTCACAACAAAGATTTAAATATATTGTTGAAACAAAAAGTGAAATTTGTTACATGAACTTCAGCTTAAATGTCAATTTTTACTAAATTTTAAACAAATATGGCCACAAAATTTGAAAAATAAAAAAAAGGTTCATGAAAATGACTTTTGAATTTACAATTTTACAGACCATTGTAACTAAAAACATAAGTGTTTCATAAAAATGTCTTTTAAGAAAAAGTGTTCCGAAGGTGGGCACCTACCTTAAGACTTTACTACATATTCATAGGCGAGTATTTGTTACTGGGATACATAACCCTCACGGGCTTTAATCCCCAGAATTTACTATTGAAATGGATGAAGCTGAACCTTGGTTTCTCACTTGCCCAGGAGTTAAAATTTAATACATAATAAGTTAAAAGAAATTAAGCGAGCAATAGTAAAATATTTTTATAAAAATGCATTAATGTTAAGTATTTAATATCTGAAAAGTTAAATTATTTACTTAGTTAATTTTAATTTAATTATTATAGTGGTGTTGCTTGGAAAAAGCTATTTTATGGGAAATTCAATAATATTAATAGGTTGCGGAAGTAGATACTATTATCCTGCTAGTTCGTCCAGTCTGGAGTTTTTCTCTGATGATTGAGAGGGTGTCTTCTGATTGGTTGTTGTGGAGGTTGGTTATCAGTGGATGGGCGGGTTAAGGAAATATTTTGTCGTTAAAGGTGTATTAGGGATAAGATTTAATAATAAGTCCACTAAAATTACTACTACATATTCACCATCCAGAGTTATAATTTTTTTTTTGCGTTTCTTGAAATTTGGAAACTGTCGTTGTAGGACTTGGGAAATCGAACTCAGTCTACTCCATATTGCAGGTCACTTCGATCTTTGCCTTCCTCAAACCAAACAAATAAACATCTATAGCTGTAATTTACAATATTATGTCCACCGAGATCACTTAATGAGCACAATAGATATTAACCAGATATCTCGGTTCTTTGTTCGTAATAGTTAAAACTTTACGGTACAAAGTAGCAGTGGCTGATCCAGAAAAAAATCGAGATTTTTTTTCAAAAGATTCATAACTATTACTGAGTTTAATTGGTCTGTAATTTATGTTTATTTATTCCTTAAGGTATCCGTACATCTTCGGAGAATTTTTTTTTTTTTTAAATACATTGATATTTGCTATCAAAATATTTTACAACGTTTTTCTGTATTTCACTTGATGTGCGTGTCATCAAATTTTCTATCGTTAATTTAACCAACTTCCCAGTAAGCTAGAGCTCTGAAAATTTGGGAATCGTTCTTACTCGCTTAACAATGCAATATTTAGACATTTGCGACAAGTTTTAACAAATATTTCAGTAATTTTTTTAATAACGTAATTTGTGTAGTAACCTGGTGCCATCTATGGAAGATATATTGAATTACGCAGAGAGAGGGATCTTAAAGACGAGAGAGATATGAGGTTTTTCACAAAGTTTTAACTAATATTTCAATAATTTTTTTTAATAAACTTTGCCACCAATTAAAAACGTTGCTTTAAAAAACATTGGTTTTTTTTTATCTCGAATTATTTTAATGCTAAAATATCATCTAAAACTATCAGAAACACATTTAAAAACCTGCTTTTAATTTCAAAAAAAAAAAAAAAAAATTGGTGTGGAAAACATGGTGAAAATAGTACATAAATTGATAATCAGAATAACGCTCATAACTCGAAAGTATACAAAAATATCATTCTGTAAATTTTATCTAATTAATCATAACATTTTTTGGGACTGATACTACTTTCATGATGAAAATCATATCACTACAATTTTTATTGTATTTCGAGTCAAATAACAGTGAAAAAATCAAAAAAATAAATAATAAAAGTTATAACAATACATGATTTACACCTTTCTTACTAAAAACATATCAATATTACAACCATAAAACTATATAAGGAAGATACTTGCAAAAATTAATTTGGTTCATAACTTTTTCTGATATCTATGTTGCTATATGTAAATATGTCGAGAAAACTCATTTCGAGAAAATCAAAAACAACTTTTAAAATGCAATTAAAAATTATCTACCGAGTAAAATTCAAATCCCTGTAACTTAAGTTCTAAATAAGGTATAAGCGAAATTCAAACACTGTTAGAAAAAAAAAAGTTTACATCTTAAAATGACATTAAAATTAGAAAATTGTATTATAGTAAGGTTAAGAAAAGATATTCCAACCAGTAAATATACCGTTCTTCGTCAAAAATGTAAAAAAGTTTGCTAATATAATTTAAGAAAATCTAACTTTTCTTCAAAATTATCTTGAACTAAGTATTTGTAACAAAACCAAAGCAATATAAATAAAATATTTTCATGTAATCAAACATTCACGCCCAAGAAACTTATATGGAATTGTTGCACGTGAGCCACTAACTTAATAATAATGCCATATAATAACCACACATAGGCATTCGGCCTAAGTATGGTCAATGATCATGATACCTTTCAGGCATTATTGAAACTATGAGTATAATTGGTGAAACATTGTATGATAGATGTACGAGGGTGGTTCAAAAAGTACTTGTATTTGATGACAGATGGTATCAAACAATGGGTTGCTTGAGGTGAATCGGCTCCAAAGTAGGCGAGGATGATCTCATCGGGTGGAAAAGTAATGCCGAATAATTTTTGAGACTGAGACATAGAGAGTTAGAATGGTTGAAACTGAGACATGGAACATAACTGAGACTTAGACAGTTGTTTAGTGAGTCACGATGCATGCTAAAAACAAAACATTTTCGACGCTACGAGCGTCATCTCTTGGATTTTCTTCGGACTTATTGAACGACTCTTGTTATATATTCGATTTTTTTTTAGTTAGTATGTTACATTTCCTTTTTTTGAATTTTCGAATTTCTGTCTGTCGCCAAAAATAATTTATGGAAATAATATTAATATTTTAAATATTTTATTTAAATTTCAACGTGAGCCTGATTCCGTCTGTTAAAATGAGTTATAGTTCGTATTAGTGTAGCCAGACAACTATTTCAGGATAAAATACATAATAACTGGGTAGCTATATTTTTCAATTTTTTTTTATTTCACGTCATTGTGAAACAATGTACCTTCACGTCAAATTTGGAGAACATCATTCTTTTGTTTTAGAACATTTTTCTTCCACCATTATTTTTCAGGTAATGAGGAAAACAGACCTACATTACAAGATCTCAAACACGCCCAATTCGACCTTCGGCCCAAACGAGCCCACATACCCGCTTTCCATTTCGCTTAATGGTCCAAAACACGACGGGGGAACCCCCTTTCCCTCAGACGAAATGGAACACCACTCAAACATTCGAAATCAACACAGAAAAAGGAACAAGATTTCCCGCTGAGTTTGTTGCCGAGAGAGAGAGAGAAATGAAAACAAAAGACATCACATCAGAACAGCGGACTTAGTGGAAGTCAACTTGGCATTACGTCATAAAAAGGAAAAATAACAAAATGGCGGAACAGAGAATCGAACGCGGAAGCCATGGTAGAAATTTATGACGTATAGTGGCCAAGGTCACAGGAGCCTCCCTTTTTGAAGCCGGTTCGGTGTTTTTTCAAGGTCTTGCACCGCCAACAAAAGGGTTGAGGTGGTATTTGGAAAATAGCCAAGATTTGGGTTCCACTGTTTTTACTACATACTCGATGGCGTGGCGTAGAATTTGCTTTTATATTCTCTATTTTATTCTATTTTTTTTTTTTTTTTTTTTTATTCTTACTGGCGCGCTTTTCTGTTTACTGGCGTGCGTGTGTTGCAAGTGATCGCCACTAGTAATGACCTGTTCTCTTTTCCCATTGTGTAGATGAAAAGCTGGATTCCTTTTTTTTTTTAATATTTGAGTTTTGTGAAAAGATGGTGAACATATGCTTTGAGAATTGTGGGATCCACTCTATTTTTATTTCTGAAGATAGCTGAAGCATATGGACAAACTTTTTAAATTATTTTATTTCCTGTGGCTCAAAGGATTTGGGATTGGGATACTTTTCAAGCTGGGAAACCATATTGAATTATTATTTATATTTTAATAAGATTGATGCAATTTCTCTCCAATATAACACATCGATCAATAACTCCCGAGTCTAAAATTGAAAACAACATTTTTTGTTGCGAGTAAATAGCGATAAACAGCTTTCTGAATCATCGACTCGTTGCTGTTTTTGTTCCATCGAAAGCAATCGCGGCACCCACTTGGAAAAAACCTTTTTCACTTCACTTCAAAAAACCTTTTTCCTGGTCCGATCGACTTAAAATTTTGACACGTTTCAAGCAAAGGTTAGTACTCTAGAAAGACCTGGTTACTGGTTTACTACGAGCGCCATCTCTGGGTTAGTCTCGGGAGTTATTGATCGATGTGTTACATAAGTTGATTATTATCAATAATTACTTAATTATTGTAAGGCGGATTCTCTGACGCTTGTAACCTTTTTAGCCACCTAAGGGGCTATTGTTTTAGATGGATCACTTTTGGCTTACCAGATCACTTTTCTATTTTTTATCGTTTACTTCAATTTTAATTACATTTAGCTTCAATACATTCAATTTAATAATTTATCGTTTGCTTTAATTTTAGTATCGGAAAAGTTTACTATTGTCCAATTCTCGATATTTCATCGTTTACTATAATTCTTATATTTAACTGAGAAAAAAGAATAATTATAAAGAAAAACGCACTTTGGGTTGTTTCATCTATTCTGTGCAAAACTTTGAATAGAACTTTTTTTTAAAATTTTTTAATGTAATTCCTGTAAAAGCTAACTAACTCGAATGAATTAGGACCAAAGGCAGTCTGTGATATCGAAAATCCAGATTAACCGAAGAATGGGAAAAAAGGAAAAAACACAAACCTACAGAAAATCATCTTATGATGAGGGTTTTTCCGCAGTTTTTCCTTTGAGAATTTTTATGGTGTTTTCTGAGTTGAAAATTTCTCCCAATGAATTAAACGTGACTTATGCCAATTAGATTGCAATAATTGATATGTAATGAATTGAATTGAGGAAATACATATATAAGCAACAATGCGTTTAATACTCGAATTTGTTAGAGAATTTGAAGTAGAGATAGTAAAGACAGAGAGCTTGTGTCGTAATCGTATAACTCGACTGGTCTGCCATCTTTTAAATCTTATTATAATCTCAAATCTGAATTTCAAAGTAAGTTCAATCTCTTACACAGTAATTAAAATAGTCACAAGCATACAGTTCAGCAATCAAGTCAGTTATGTTTCAAAATAGATTTTATTAATTCTCTAATTAGGGGAATGCTCAAAATTAGTCTGAAGTCCCTTGCCACGAGTACTAACTACTTATATATACATAAAAAAAGGAATCCGCTTACCGGAGTACGATGCGAGTAATTCCTCCAAATGGAAAATAAATTAGAAAACGTCGGATTCTGGTCTATTCAAAATATGCAGACACGAGATTTCACACGAGCGCACTTCCTATTACCGCAAACTTCTTTCAATCCAATTCTCTGTCGCTTTGATACAGCTTGATTGTATCTATTCACTCCACTTCTAAAGTTTACTTAATTTGCATAAGCATGTTTCATTTGGTTGGAGAGAAATTGGAAACTTAAATACGAAATCAGTGAGACATCCTGGATATTAGTTAAGACGAGTTTGGCGAAAAACTGATGTCTTTAGCTGAAGGTATCAAGAGGAGACTGGTATTAGACCTGTGTGGCGTGAAACAATGGTTTCCCAGAAAAGCGGAGCCGTTATCTGGCGGCCGCACTATTGTGGTAGATGACGTCATTAAAACATTATCGATGTAAACCAGATGGGAGGGTTTCCAAAACAGCTTTGAATACGAGGACATCACGTCACTAGTTTGTATCGGCAGCATTTTGTGACGTCGTCTACCGCAATATTACGAATGCTAGATAACGGTACCGGTTTCTTAGAAAATGGTAGCATAAGGAACTTTTGGTCACACGAAGGTTCTAAGGAGGTTCTGTGTGGTTCGATTAGATAAGTATTTAATTAATATAGTAAACATTAGATCAGGCAGGCTTAGGCAAGTTTTCCTCACAGAAAGTTGGATAAGGAATGAACTTTAATTCCAAGTACATTCCTTATACTACTTTTAATATTCATAAATTGAATGAAATTAAATTAGTTATCATCATTGTTGGATTCTTTGTTCATTTGATTGTGTTATCATTAAATAAGTTACAGAATTACTAAAACGTATTTTCATGAAGAAAAATCAAATCTACTTTTTTTAGAAAAATCATGTTGTATATTAAATTAAAACAACTCGTAGAACATCATTTTCTAAGTAACAATCATTGAACGGGGAAAATAAAACAACTTTGGTAATATTTCAGTGAGTATTTTATTATATATCTACATCTGCAAAATAAATAAATTGATAATACTAAATAACAAATAAATTATTCCTAAATTTTAAATCCGTCTCTTTCAAGGTTCCTAAATTCCCACAAAGGGTGAATAAAATTAGTTCGTCCCTTAGTGTCGTATCATCAACTAAAAATTGAATTATTGAATAACATGAAATATAATGATTGATTGTTTTATTAACTTCTCATTTTGAAGTAACGCCAAGGCTACTGGCGACAGAGCTCGTAATTTTTAGCCTCGGTCAAATAACAAAGACGACACCTGAGTTGTTACCGCCCACACCACACCAATCCTAATTTTAAAAGATGAATTCATAGTGAAAGAGTAATCCTTTTAAAGAACAGGGTAATTGAATAGAGAATCACAGTGCGTACGTGAATGAACAGCAACAATAAAGCTAAGAGCATTCTACAGATTAAATGAACAGAAAGTGAAGAAAAGAAGAGGGAAAGTTGAACACACACAGTTGTTTAAGAACGAGTCTGCAGAGTCTTGGCATTTAAGCTACGTTTTCCCAAAAACAGGCGCCGTTATCTAGCGGCAGTAATATTACATCGCCAAAACGTTATCTATACAAACCGGTGATGTGATTTCCTTGTCCTCAACGCTCTTTAAGAAACCACGCCCCGTCATCTGGTTTATATCGACAATGTTCTAATGACGTCATGCATCGCAATATTAAAGCAGCCAGATAATGGCTCCACTTTACTAGAAACCATAGCCTTAGGGAAAACGGTTCGGAACAGCAAGGATTGGCGGAGCATTGAGCTGGGTATTTTCGTTCTTTTAGATTTTAGAAGAACTGATTAAAAATAGAAAATTGTTCTTAGGTCCCCATCCCCAGTAACCACTCTCAGTGTATCACACGATGAGTCGTCAGAGGAATTGGTATTTTACATTGTGGTTGGATTGTAGTGATTGTGATTGTTTAATTCATATCGCACTAAGAACTAACACGAGGGCTATTGGCGATGGAAATCGTCTTTAGTAGCAACAAGACTCGAAACCTCGCCTAGACGAAACGCAGGCCGCAAGTCCGCTATCATGACCATTAGACTACTGCGGTCGTTGGTGGAATGGAACATCTCTACCTGTGAAACTCGCAACCATAATCGTTCGTCTGCAATTGCTCCTATTGTTGAAAGAAAATTATGATTAAAATTTCTGATATTGTTACAAATATGAGATGACGCTTCCCAGTTTCGTTTCTCTCATAAAGGAAAAGAGACATTTACTGAGGTTTCATCAATCAGCCAAGGAAAATTTAAGCAATGACCTCGTAATCTTGGCAACGGATTTGGCGAAACACTTTTTGAAGCTTTTGAGATTAAAGATATTTCTAGAAAGTGCAGGGAACTAGTCGATATCTCCGCTGGGAGGAAAGTTACGGATTTTTCCAGAATTTTTCGTGTGATGTCACACCTGGAAGGAACATCAAAAAATACACCGACAGTCTGAGACGGAGGAGTCTGCTTAGAGATCTGTCGGGAAATCAATTGGGAAGTGGTCCACATTTGGATGAGCAGATCTGCCGATGAACTGATGGTAGAGTAGCCGAGTGAATTTGCAGAAGCGGTCGGTATTTGCCTTAGAAGCGCAGAATATTACTGTGATGTGCAAACTAGTTGGCTGGTGGGATAAACGTCATTGCAAGTACTGTTTTTGTTTTTGTATTTGTGTCCTTTCTGTATAAAGGCTGTGTTTTCTTTTTGTGCTGAAACTGTTCAAACGCTGCTACCTGTGAATCAGCCTGAATATTCGCGAATATTTTGTGATTATTCTCGGAGTTGGACTAATTTTATTCGCACGCACGAATGAAATTTCTTAAGAATATTAGGATTAGGTAAAATAATATAGATTTATGATATTAAGTGTATTATAAATAACATATTTATTTAAAAAAATTGTGCAACTTTATCTATTTAAAGGGTGAATTATTTTATTTCCCTGTCTTTCATCCATTTGCGAAGAAAAGCAGTTTTATTACATAAAATCGTGAAGCAAATGAATGTGAGCATTCTCTCTAAACTCCTCCCATTCGTAAACATAACAGCAATAAAATATTTGTCTATCCTTAAAAATTTCCAAATTACTTTGAAATGATTCAGAGCTAAAAAGACCCAAATCTCTTAATCGAATACAAAACTCATTCAAATTAATTTTAAGCGTTTAAGACCAGAAATATTTAACAACGCATAGCGCAAAAGAAAATACAAAAACAAAAAAAAAAGAAAAATCAAAACAAAAAAAAGTCGAAATAATTCCGTTTAAATTCTTTAAAAAATAAAAAATAAAAATGTTGAAGAGCTAATGTGACAGGCCTCCATTTCCAAATCCCACAAAGGATTGTAAACTCAGCAGGAGGATTGAAATATCTCAACTCTTCGAGTACAACAAAGTAAAACCAATTTGTAAGTTAAATATTTTACCGAGTGTTGGGTAAATATTGGAAACTTCCGAATTTTTACCGAACGGAATGGAGAAAAATGGCTTCCGTGACAGAATTCTATTTTTTCTTTCTTCTATATCTTATTCTCAAATTGGATAGGCTCCAGTCAGTTTCCAGTTCCACCTGCCTAGCTGTGTTTTCAGACAAATAAACACTTCGTTACCGTGTATAACGTTTTTAATCTCAAGTTTACATTAGAACATTTTGATAAATATTATTATTTTGCACCATCGAATTACTGCGTATTAAATAAACAATTTTTTTATATTTCAGAACATCGTTAAAGAAATTACAGAAAGCGCCATCGTATTTCTCGCTGGAATGTTTGTATAAGTGTGCAAATATTAATTATTAATGAATTTCTTTTATGTTTATAATCTAAAACTTTTATTATGAAAAGGATAGAAACTAGTTCTTTACTAGAAAAGAAATCATTTCTCCTAGATTGAAAATAAAAGGAACTCATGGGAAGTTCCTTTAGAATAAATATGAAGTTGTCTTAAAATACAAATATAACTTCTCTGAGTATCTTTTACAACTTAAGCAACGCACCAATACACACACAGTTAATTATAAAGCAAAGACATATTTAGTATTACGTTATATAGGAGACAAAACGTAGAATATATTTTGCTGATTGATTATTTGATTGTTTAATTAATGTCTCACCTGAAAGCAACACGTGGGCTTTGGGCGACCGTACCTTGTAATTTTGAATTACAGTCAAGTAACTAGGACGGTGTGGAAAATTGGAGAGGGAAGTGTCATCTCAGATGTCGCACTTCCCTTTCCAAATTCTGGCCATGGTAGTCTAATGGCCATGGTTACAGATCCACGACCAGCGTCGTTTTCGTCGAGTCATCATGCCCTAATGTTACCAAAGACCCACCATGTAAAGGGGCTTATGCTTTTTAAATCTGATCCCAAGTCGTGTGTGGAAATTTCGAGAGGGAGGTGGAACTGAAGTGTTGTCCTCGTCACTTAATCCAGGTTCAAATATACGAGGTCCGCGTTGCCAGTAACCCTCGTGTTGCTTCTCAGTGTAACGTTAATAAACAATCACGACCATAATCTCTCTCCAAATCTCCCCCTCCTGCCAACAGCAGGACATGAAATCTCAGAAGTTTTAACGTACATCAAGTCCACTGCACAACGAATGTTTTATGGAATCAAGACACGAACCCATGACTCGATGAAAAGAACCTCGGCCGCGAGTTCTTGATCATGACTACTCGACTACCACTGCTAATTTGTATAACTAAGACAAGATATACGAGAAGGTACCATAGAATTTTAACTATTAAGGCTACACAGTACCCTAAAAATGACAAATTTATCGAAAAATTTTTTTTTGCATTTTCCTGTAGCCCATACATTTGGGAATCTTGGCCCCAAATTTTAGATCTATTAACCAATTAGTTTTTAAGATATTTGAAGTTTTCTGAGCATTGTCAGTCACTATTTTTGACAACTGAGAGGGGCGTGGTTAGTTTCGGTTTCATTTTAAAGCATTTTTCTATTCTTAAATTTAATTAATTACTGATATTTTTTAAATAATATCGATACTTGCAGAGAAGTAGATATTAACTTCAACTTTCACTACTAAAATAATTTATGTTTGTTTATATTTTGAGTTCTTGATGTGCTTATAGTTACTTAGCCAAAATTGATAAGAAAAGGTATTTCTCAAGACCAATATTTATTCTGCATATAATTTATATAAGTTAAAAGCTATTTTAAATTGTTTAAGTGAAATTTTTTCTGTTAAAAAAATGCCACGGACAAAACTTTCGCAGCTTGAGAAGAGAATCAACACTTCTAAGAGATGGAGTGCTGCTGATAATGACAATGCTAAAAACCTGCTTTAGTGGATATAACTACAAAACTTCAGAATACAAATGTTTTTAATATTTCTGCTACATATAAAAGTATCTTTCAAATTACATTATAGTGGATACTGAATGTTTGTTTACAGATAATTTTGGAATATTTTTAAGCAATATTTGCCATAGTGTATCTTTAAAACTTTGCTATGGTCAAAGAAATAGATTTGCATATAAAGTGAATGTTGTATGTGTTAATTGTGACCAAACCTAGAGTGAAACATGTTCATAACAATTAATTGATGCTATATTACTTCAAATGTTAGCAAGCATCATTTTTTTAATGTTCCATTTGATGTAAATATGAGATTAGTGCAAGGTATGTTAAGTTTGTGACTTGGCTACTCATCGTTGGAAAAATTCTGCATGCATATGAATTGAAATATAATGTTTAATAAAACTTAAAAGACATTATGAGCCAAAAGTTCTGATTGGACATCTTGTTGGGTCAAATCAGCCGTTGCTTGATATTCGTAAAGATGTCATTGAGGCGTAGGGCTCAAGGAATGATAAAGATATAGTCGGTATTGGAATGTCATATGATGGAAGCTGGTTGACAAGAGAACATACGTCAACGTCAAATATCGGAATAGGATATGTTATCGACTTGCTGACTGGCTTTGTGATAGACTACGAAGTAATGTCAAAGCGACGTGGAGAATGTGAACAGACTAAATTTGAGCTTGGAGAAGAAAGTGCTGAATTTCGTATTTGGTACAAAGGACAACAAAATGTTTGTAGTACAACACATGTCGGATCATCTAGTGCAATGGAAGTAAATGCAGCTGTGAAATTATGGGAAAGATCTGAGAGTATTAGTTTCCGGGACACAATCTTGCTCTTTGACTCTTGGTGT
Source organism: Nephila pilipes (assembly GCA_019974015.1). Classification (NCBI taxonomy): domain Eukaryota; kingdom Metazoa; phylum Arthropoda; class Arachnida; order Araneae; family Nephilidae; genus Nephila; species Nephila pilipes. Next base: position 2,550 of record BMAW01034502.1, on the reverse strand, counting down.
TTTTACCAGTTATCATTAGCACGTGGAAAAAAATCAGGTATTCACAAAGATTGGGTAAAAATAACAATCAACGAAGAATATTTGCCCAAAATCTTGCCTATTTATCAGCGATTAGCATCAACTGAATTATTAAACACATGTGTCAGAGGTTTGACACACAATTCTAATGAAGCATTACATTCGATGATATGGGACAAATATTCCAAAGAAAATACAGCTTCTAGGAGTCGTGTTGATTGCCATGTCGAGTGCAATACCTGAATTTATTGTTGGAACATTAAAAGCTCTAAAAACATTTCAGGATGCTAATTGAATTTGTAACAAGTTTGTCATCAGAACATTTAGTGTACTTTACTCATTATAGGAGAACCTATTTCAGAAAGAAAAGGAAATCTGCAAATTTTAAAGTTGCGCAAAAAAAAATAAAACTTGCTAAATTGCGTCGACTTAAAATTCAGAAAAAATTAGGTGCTATGTACAAACCTGGTAGTTTTTAACTTTTATTTATATCATTATTATTTTTTATAAGTGTATTGTGTTTTAAAACTTTTGTGAAATTATTATGTTAACTTTAAGCTGAATTATCTGTCATCGTAAAAAATGCTATATCGATATTTTGCAAAAACATATTTTGAATAAATAAAAATATTTGCCATAATATTTAATTAAAGTAGTGTTTTCATATATTATATAAGTAGTTAAATAATATATTAAAAATTTAGATCTTTGCAAGTATTATTAGTTTTTGTTTTATGCCTTTAAAAACTTTAAATGCATTTTTCTCAGACTTTTATTTTTGAAGATGTAAGTGTTTTCTAATCCCTAAGGCTTTTTTTCTGTTCAAGATAGAGTCTTGAAATTTTTTATACATACTGAGATATATGTGTTCTATAAAAGTTAGTATGGATTTAGGTCTGGGATCCCTAGTTATTTTTTTAAAAAATGTTAAAGTTAATATTTTAAAAATTTTCCTGTTTTTTCCAGGTTTAGCTAGAAAAATAATTATTAAAAATCAACAAGGGAACAGATTTTCAAATCCATACTAACTTTTGTTTGCAATAATGTATGAAATATAAATCACTCAAAATAATTAAAAAATTTCAAAAATTGTGTATTTTATAAGGGTTTAAAAAAACTTCAAAATTTTTAAATTTTTTTAAATTTTAAAATAAGGACTAGTTAAATTGACTTTTTATTTTCAGAATCAGTTTAATAATATAGTATGAAAACAATACATAAGTTACTTTTAATATTACTGTCTCCAAAAAAATTTTTTGAAAAAGAGTACCGTGTAGCCTTAAGAAATAACCGAGATACCTGGACGAAACTTATTTCACATATTGATTGATTGTTATGTGCATAATTTAGTAAATGGCAGCTATTAATATTAATATGTTTGATTTCAGGAAGCCGTAGATTTAAGTAACCCTCGTAATAGAAAGGATAGAGTTCAATCTGTGGTTCTCACTGACGGCCTTCGAAAGGTCAAGAAATGGTGAAAGAAATGTATAACTCTGGATAGTGACTGTGTAGAGAAGTCTAAATAATAATAAGTACAAATTGATTTTCTATCTAGATTCTTTGGAGTGTGATGGTTAAAACATTAGGATACCCTGGAATAACAATTAAAACTTTACGATACTGCGGAGTCCGTCCATCTACTGCATTCTCAAGCTAAAGAAATCAAACTTAATACCAGAAATTTACAACATTATGTGCTTAAGAATCAATTATTACGCAGAATAAATTTCATCCAGATATCTTGGTTATTTATTAGTAATGAGAAAGAGGCAAAAGAATTATTAGTAATGAGAAAGAGGCCGGAGAAAGAGGCAAGAACACATTCTGAATATAAATATAAAGTTTTATACAATATATTTGAACAAACGATAGTAATAATTTAAAACCACTAATTTTATGAAATATTTAATTTTTTTTAATTCAAATATTTCTCCTTTTACTGATAAGGATTCAAAATTTCTATCAACATCAAAAACACTGTCAAGAACAATAAAATAAAATGTCTGAAATGTAATAAAGCAAAATGTTAAAGTAAAATGTTCTGACAAACACAAAATATATATCATTCTTTCATTTCACTATTAAAAACAAATTTCTTAAAGATAAGTTGTGTGGTAAAAAAAAATTAATATTATAACAATTTTTTCGCAAATATTCTAAAACATTCATCATCGTTTCGATGTTTACAAAATTGTATATTTTGTATCAAACACGCATTGAGAAAGAATCAAGAACTTTTTCATTACAAATATGAGATATTTGATCTATTGATTAAATTAAGTAATAAATCGCATCACTTAATTCCACTAAGATTTTATTTTCTTAAATCTCTCTCTTTTTACAGAAAACTGTCAAAAATTCCCATCAATGTCAATGGCACTGCCAAAAACAATAAATTTCCTAACGGGAAGGAAATCGAATCGAATTGAAAAATTCTTACTTAGGTCCAGTCCAGCGAACAGTAGATACGGTCAGTACGCGAGGGCGTCTGATTTACGACGACAGTAGAGATGGGGCAAAGTAATAGCC
>BMAW01034495.1:5408-18916 GCA_019974015.1 Nephila pilipes | reverse complement strand
CCTAACTCCATTTTTTTTTCTTCTTCCGGCCACCCCTTTGTCCTTCTTTTTTGTTCTTTATAGATAGACCAATATCCATTTTTTCTCTCTCTCTTTTAAATGGGGACTTGGAATTATTGGTTTTTTAATTTGTTAGTTATTGAATATGGACGATTTGCGTAAATCGAGTAGTTTAGAGCTCGCACAAAACGTACTACTTAGACAGTTTTATTAAACTAGATAAATGCATTAAATTTCCTGCTGGAGGCAAATCTAATGATTTAACAACTTAAATGGAAATGGTAAAATGTCGGAATTCGCGAAGTAGGAGTGATCCGAAATCAAGTCAACGAATATGCGTAAGAGCTGATGGACTGGTTCCAAAAATGTCAGGAAGTATTCAGAGAGAAAATGCTGTTTATACTTCAGCTTTCAGCATAAACAGTTGACTCGGCTATTTCAATGTTTTCAATAAGTGTCAAAATTGTTACTGATACATTTTCTGACCAACACTTTGTTACGAAAACTGGTTGGTCACTCATATTTTTTATAAAAAAAAGAAATCCCAGTCAACTTTCAATACTGTTACAATTATTTCTATGTCTAGTAAATGCCTCGATTCATCCTTTCTTTAATCGCTCTTCTGTCTTAGAGAAAGATAGTTTCAGTCAATCGCTACTGAGCATAACCTATTGAAATCGGAAAAGTCCCGGTTATTGTTTCGACCATTTTAGCTTGTGCATTGTTGATTTCGAACTCTTATGAGAACGATGACTTGTTCTAAAATGTTTTCTCGCTTTGAAGTAGGGTCTGGATAAACATTGAATAGCAATGAAAAAAATTGGATCTTTTTTAGCTACTCTAACAGGACTTGTTGAAATACCATTCATGTTTGTCTTTTTCACGTTCAGTCTTCAGTTACGAACTGCATTTGCTATATTCTGAACAGTTTACTCATGTCTGTTTTCAAAGTTGAGTTAATATTAGTTACAAATAGTTCTGTAAGAAATTAATTTCAAATATTAGAATGGTAGTTTCAAATAAAATCTTTTTAAGACAACTTTCTCCAGTAAAAAGCATTATATTTAGATAGGTTTGCAGTCAAGTCAATAAATTGGTTTTGTGGAATAATTTTAATTTCGATCTCGTTATTCAATTTCATAAGTCAACTTGATTCATTTCATTCAGGATCAATAGACTTCGAAGTTTGAATTTTAAATTTTGATTTTAAAAAAATTACTAGCTTGGTTTTTATTGTTTGAAAGTGTAGCAAAAAAAAAACCATCGATTCAATAATCGATTCCAACTGACTTGGGACCCTAATTTTTTTTTTTTTTTTATGTATAAGTAAATGGATTTCTTAAATATTGTTTATGTTATAAAACAAAATGTTATTTTTTGGCTGTTCACTTATTAGAAATTTCCGTCAGTGGTTTTTCACTTTACAAAATCAGGTATCCTAAGCCTCGAAGCCGTAGAGATAATTCCTACTGACTTTATGTCTCTAGCGAAAGTCTGCATATAAATTCGAAGCTGGGTAAAATACGCTATCTTTTTCGTTTCGACTATTAAGGCTTACACCGCGCTGCTGATCTTCTCAAAATTTAAACAAAATGTCATCTCTTTCATTCATAAGTAATAAATAGATTTGATGCGGAAATGATCTTCTTATTCCAACCACGACTTCTAATGTCGTTTCTACTCATTCATTATATATAACATACATTTAATATATAACACATCAATCAATAACTCCCGAGACTAACCCAGAGATGGCGCTCGTAGTAAACAAGTAACCAGGTCTTTCTAGAGTACTAACCTTTGCTTGAAACGTGTCAAAATTTTAAGTCGACCGGACCAGAAACAGCTGAGTTATCGAGGTTGGAGTAAAGTCGTTTTGTAGTTTGTTTAAAAAATGGAAAAAAACCGAGTTTCGTGTTCTGATAAAACATTGTTTTTTAATGGGTAAAAACACCGTGCAAGCGAAACAATGGATTGAAAAATGTTACCCGGACTCTTGTCCATCACAAGCAACGATTTGTCGGTGGTTTGCCGAGTTTAAACGTGGTCGTACCGACACAAATGACGCGGAACGCTCGGGTAGACCTGTGGAAGCCGTTACACCGGAAAATGTGAGTGAAGTGACAAAAATTATAATGAAAGATCGTAAAGTGAAGCTCCGTGAGATTGCTGAGATGACACAGATATCATATGGAAGTGTTTCATATGGAAGTGTATTTACTGAAAAAGGTTTTTTGAAGTGAAGTGAAAAAGGTTTTTTCCAAGTGGGTGCCGCGATTGCTTTCGATGGAACAAAAACAGCAACGAGTCGATGATTCAGAAAGCTGTTTATTGCTATTTACTCGCAACAAAAAAGATTTCTTGCGAAAAAAAAGGAAAAAAAATATTTTTTTTTTGGAAAAAAAAAATAATAAGATTTGGAAAAGCGTTGGAACGATTGTATCACCCTAAAAAGTGATTAACAAAAGGTGTTATGTTGATGAATAAAAAAAAATTTGCAAAAAAAATGTTGTTTTCAATGTTAGTCTCGGGAGTTATTGATTGATGTGTTATATATACACCAACAAATCCCTGTGCACCACAAAGTATCGCACGGGGCTTACAGAAGTAAGTATGAAAAGACATAAACAAAAGGGAAAATTTAAGAGAAATAAGGATTGTGATTATTTACAATGCATTTATTTATAGAAATGGCCGAATGCATTTCTTTTGGATACAAGCTGGTGAAAATCAAGAGACCAATTTATGTTGATTGCTTTTAAATGCTAATTTCTTTCACTAGTACGCGTTATCGTAGTTACATGAGATGTTTAAAAGTCGTGTTCAGCCTTGACTTTCATGTGTCAGTCATTTATTTTGATAGGGGAAATCCCTTTAAATGTAATATTCCTTTTTGTTAGTACTAATTTAAAACATAATACAAGTTCATATTTTAATTTGTGGTAATTTTAATAAGTATCTAAATTAGAAATAAAGAATCAGTATTTTAGTTTTTATACTTCTGCTTTAGGATTCTGTATTTGTTTTGTTAATATTTTTTTCTCCTTACAAAACTTACCAAATATTTTGTTTTTTAAATTAAATTTTTGTTTTCTACTGATTTTTTTTGTCGACTTTTGTAGATCCCAAATGGATATCATAATTTCGCCAATGTTTGGGTGATACATCCACAATAAATTTAATATAATAATTATAATTTAGGCAGCTAACATCTTTTAAACGATTCATACTTTCAGGTTTTCATAGCTTTTCTCTCCTTTGAAGATTAAAGTACTTCTTTAAATTATGTGAAATAGGTGTTTTAATTGTATGAACATAACTGGAATCTTTTTATTGCAAACAAATAATTAAGTTAATAACAGAAAAAAAATTTCGGGATTTTTGTAGCACATTCTTTTTGGGAATAATTATTATACATGCAAGAAGGAAAAAAAATCATGATGTTTTATACAGAATTTCAGAACAGCCCTAGTTCTCTACAACTGTTCTGTTCAGTTTCCCCCCCCCCCTAAAATTTTGAATATCTTGGTACTGTAGAAGATGAAAAACAATGAAATAAAACTTATAACTATTATTTGTATGAATAAAATACTGTGAGTGTTATAATTCTTTTTTACCCCTTTTCAGATGGGAATCCGTATGAGGTCATACGGGGCATGTGGGAAGGCGCTTACGTGTCTCATTTTATTCGACTTTTCCAAAAGAAATTCGGTTTCAGTTGCTTAACAACACAGGTAAGAATAAATTCCTTTATATGCTTGTTTTTGTGCTGTCAAAAAAAAAAAAAAAGGAATTATTTTTACGAGTTTCTGGAACCATTCATATTTTGTGTATAAAATTAGTTAAATAATCACCCCCCCCCCTTATTTGTGTAAATGTTAGCTATATATTTATGTATACAAAACTCTAGTAAGTGTCTGTGTAAAATTGTTTTCCTTACATATGAGAATGGTAAGTAAATTGCTGTATTCATGAAAAATGATGATTTTAAAATGCTGCTTTTGTCATCTAAACAATTCGACATTATGATGTAATTCGAAGATTCTAGTGGATTTCTATGTAGGTTAATCGCTCGTGAGGTAAGTGTCAACAGCACTTAATTTAGGTCTCCAGAAACTTATCTCTATACTGTTTCTATTCAAGTGTAAAATTTATGTATAACGGATGCATTTGATTTTAAATGACTCACGAAGGGATTCATTGTATCACAGCTTAGAGCGGGCTAGCAAACTTGCTGTATAAATTTGGGCTTTAACTTTATTATTTTACGTGAAATTATTAACATTCTTAAATTGAAAAATATTTCTGATGGAATCGACAGTATTTTTCTGTGTGATTTTTTTTATGTTGTTGTATAATGTAATTTTAAGATTTGCAAACACTGATCTTTAGTTTATAATTTAAGAACTTTGGAAAACTTCAAGTTTTTAGAAATCATGTTCCGCTTGAAAACTCACTGGTGTATTCAAATTCAAAAAGCCTTTTATTTGAGCTTATTGCTGTATACGCAGTGAATATCCCCTTTGACACATCCGTTGTTGCGACACTTCTTTGGTCACATTATGCGTGAAATGGGGGGAAAATATTTTAGTCAAATTTCAAAATAATTCTGATATTTTCAGGAAATTTTGTCTATAATATCTTTGTATTTTTATAATCCCTTATGCTTTGTATAAGAAATGTTTCAACCGCAAAAAAGGCATACATGATACAGAGTTGTTTCAAAATTTAACTTCAAAGTATCTCTCAATTCTGAAGAGCAGTTGATCTTAAAAATAAAACTGCTTATATTCTGATAGATGAATGTGACAGAATGTCTCATTATTTATTTTATCATCATCGAGTAAATAATTCCGTTGAACTATGTGTGTTTTATTACTTTCTAGTCTAAATTTCAGTGCGATAATCGCCGCTTTACTTTTTTTTTTAACTCGCCAAAAAAATAATAAAAATAAATTGTGTATAGTATGCCATTTCATGCATATAATAATGATTCGAATATTTTTAAGTGTTCATTTTACACAACGGATCTAATACGAAATAAATATTTTAGGCTTAGTCTTTATTCCATGCAATCGGCATTTTTTTTTTTTTTTTCTGTCGAGTAGTGGGTTTGATTGCTGATGCCACTAAAGACGCTGATGTACGTTCAGTCTGTCGAGTCTCTAAGTCCTCCTTTAGGTGTGGAGTAGAAGTTCGGAAGGAAAGCGCTAGCTCATGTGTCTTCCTCGTCGTTTGACCGAGGTTTAAATTTACGAGATCCGTCTCTTGTTGCTTCAAAGTGCGCCGTTTATAAACAATTAATGACGATGATAAACAATCATTTAATCAAAAACAATCTATTTCATTTTCAAATTTAATTTAAATAGCTCTTGATTCATAAACTTGCGTTACCTAAAACATTTTAATTTAACTTCCTGAGAATAAAAAATTGATTTTGTATGAAGAGATGTTATAAATACTGCATATAACGTGTTTTATCCAAACTTCTCCCTTTTCCAGCTTTTATAAGTTGTCTTATGATTTCACCTAGACCATATGTTTTTACTTCATTTGAAGAGGTGCATTGTTATCAGAGTATTTGATTTTTTTAAAAACAATAATTGGTGGATATCCAAATTATTATTCACTGTCTTTTTTTGCGAGTAATAATTTGGGTATCCGCGAATGCTAACACCTTTGTTTAGAATTCTATTTTGTAATTGTTATTAACGGTAGACTTTGTTGTACAGAAAGAAAGCGACATTGAAATAAATTAAATGCATTTTTTCATTAAAATTCGCTATCTGCTTATTTTAAATTTGTATCAAGTATTACGGCCAACTGATCTATTTTCTTAATTTAATAAATTGTAAATATTTATTCATACTTCCGTCTCCTATGCTTTAAAAATAATTGTTATTGTATTTTGTATTTAAGTGAAAACTTGTTTTAACGTCAAATGATAAAAGGTTACGCGTGTTTCTGAAAAAAAAATTGCTGGGTTTGACCCCTTTATCCATTAGGGGGAAACTGTTTTGCATATTTTGTAGTTGCGATTGACTTAAGATAAATTTATTGCATGAGTGTAACATGTCAACTCATTGTTAAATTACTCAAGTAAAAATGGAATATAGTATAAAATAAAGAGTTAAAGTAATATTCACGATCTCCGAATGGTTTATTTGAATTTCCTCGATGTGTTTTTTTAACACGATTTAGTTCTCAACTAGTGCCTCGTTGATACTTCTTTGTGTTTTAACCATACAATAAAGTTAATTTTAAATACTTTTTGCAACAGCCGTTAATTGCATTAGCCCAAGTGAACAATTATTGCAGAAATAGAATTCACTTTTTTTCAGAGTTTGAAATATATAAACTTTTGCTTCTTTTCGGAAGTTTCATTGAAAACTGAATTCCTCAGAATGTTATTCATTGAGCTTGAATGTTTTTACATAGTTATCTGATAGCAGTTTGTTAAGTAGATAATTAAGCCGTCAATTTAAAATATTCGGCTTGTTACTTCCTTATAACAATTTTTTTTAGGAAAAAATTTGTGTTTGGAAGTCTAATTTCGGATTCAAATCGTAACTACTCCCAACTGGCAATGTAGAGGGGGGGGGGGAAATTCCCATTATTTGGATGAAGTTGTTTTGAATTTTAAAAAGTATCGTTGTTAGTTCTATTTTATACATCTTAAATGCGTATTCAGAAAGCGGAATATGAATGACAAAAATATTTCTCCAAAATCAGTCGGTGTATTTTGAAATTATTTATTACTTGAACTGTGTAATATTACCGGCAATTGAATATTGGTATAAATAAAAGTGTTTTGGAATTGTGCTCTCCCGAAAGTCGTGATATTTTGACCCTTTTTCTTCTACTTATGTGGGATTGTTTAGGTTGAAGTAAATACTATAAAATTTACTCATATTTACTTTTTGTTCCTCTTGAGCCCTATATAAAGCAAAGGAACTCAGCTGAAATCGGCTTTTAGCGTAAAGGGAAAGGGTGAATTCAAAATATTTGTCTCACTTAAAATAGTCCAATTAAAAACTGATACCGCAATGAAAACATTCGTGTGGGCTCAACTACTGTCACGGCCCCCTACACAATCCAATGAAGAGAAACCAGCCAAACCAGCACGCTAAATGAAGTCCCGTGACCTTCTTTCTTTCCCCACCTACTTGGATGGTGGCAGCTTCCTCGAACCCTGAGGCCTAATCGGGGTCCAGCGATGTCAAAAAAGAACGAATGTCTAAAAACAAACCTTTGGCTAGACATGCCAGGCGTGAGGAAGGAGAGGTTCGACCATCTTTATTTTTTTCCCTCCCTCCAAAGTTCGTTATCACTCGAATTAAAAGAGTTGAACAATCAATGGTGGTTTCGAGTTCAAGTAATTTGCATTCTATTGTTTTTTCAATGCTATTTCGTTTTTCTTTAATGAAAGAACGAAGGGGTGAAAAGGGGATTAAAGACTTGTATTTAATCTGTTCCATAATAAATTCCTAAATCAAATAAATTTTACATACGTTAGTACAACGTTGATGTAAGTAAGTGATTACAAAATCAAAGCAAAATGATCATTTATTGTTGGAAAAATTACAAATGAATGAAGGTTTCAGTACCTTGTTGAGCCACCTCTAGCATGAATGCTTGATGTGATACGGTGAGCATTGAGGCATATACCATCCCGTATGATATCCTACGACATCTCATTTCAAGTTGCTGTAAACGCGTCTTTAATTGAACCAAACTTGTAGGCTGTTCAACTCTCCGTCCTAAATGATCCAAGATATATTCGATCGTTGACAAATATGTGGATCGAGCAGGTCACGGAAGGGTGGAAATGTAGCATGTTAGCAGTCGTCCTGTAAAACCCTTGCTGTGTGGGGGCGAGCATTGACCTATTGAAAAATGGCTCTTGAGACCCATGCGATGAGTGTTAACATGTGGCTGAAGAATGTCACGAACGTACCTCTGTGCTGCCATTGATCAATACTAGGGTGGGGGACCATGTGTCGTATGCAATGGCACCCCATACCATCGCACAAATTGTAGGAGCGTTGTGCAGCTGTACTGCGAGAAGCAGGATTTAGATGTTGCTCACGAGGCCTCCGCACACATACACGATTGTCATCACTGCCCACATTGAATCAGGATTCGTCGCTAAAGACGACCTGATTCCATTCGGTTGCAGTCCAATCCCTTCGAGCGCGACACAACTCCAAACGGAAGAGACGGTGAGTGTGTGCCAATGGCAGTACACGTAATGGGCGCCGCGATAGCAACTGTCCTTCTGCCAGGCGCCTTGCAATGGTACGATCTGACACAGAGTTCCGTAATAAAGGTGCTGCCTATGTATGATTGACAATGAGACAGTGCTATATGTGCGTGTCGTATGATGTGATGGTCTTCTCGGCTATTGGTCTGTCAAGGGCATTCTGAGTCTGGTCACCGTATAACAGACCTCTCTCTTGTCCACTGGTCCTAACATCTCCTCCCAGTAAAGTCAGAACGGCCTAGGTAGCGAGCTACTAGCCGAACTGACTACCGGTTTCCATCACACACACACACATCCCTATAATTTTCCCCCTCTCGAACTCTTACAACTGCTCATATTGTCTCCGATGGCGGCGTAATGGCATCTCTAGTTAAAAAGCATCTCACAGCAACAGATTAGATACGCACAAACGAGCTCTGCTTCCCTGTTTTATAATTCAAGGGAAATGAAGTTCAACGCCCACTGGGGGCATTACGAAATATGGAACCACGCCGTATTTCTAATTATTTACATATCTGCCTGACACGTTCCTTTATTCATAGTCTCGTAACAATCCCACTCTTACTTCTTGGTGCGCAAATTTTTATGGCAATGAGCATATATATTCATTTATGTTTAGCATTTCAGTTAGCTTTTGTCATGAGTTTTTGTTGTAATTTATAGGGGAAACAATGTTGCCCTGCAAATTTCATATGTCAGTAGCTTTCGTCGATAAAGAACGAATACATTATCGTTTACAATTTTTAGGTGTCTTTATTGCTATATTCGTATCGATATAATATGTAAGTAATGTATTTTAATAAACATTTTGCCTATCAGTGCCGTAGTTTATTAGCCATTTATTAGTTTAAGCACTCAATGTTTTGTAATGAAAGCATCACTTCTCATAAATTTCATAGTAATTTTTATACAAATTATTTCAGCTCGACAGTACATTGATTTAATTAAATTTACATGATGTTAACCATTTATAGAATAGTACTGATTATTTTAGTAAACAGCCATAACTTGTGCTTCATTATGTTGAAAGCCAATTTGTATCGTAGGCCTTTTAAGGAACCTTCTTATTTACCAAACAGTCATTTGTAAATTTATTCAATGTTCAATTCTATTTTATGATTTTTTTTTTTTTGTTCCAAATGTTTCTATATTTTGAAACTTACCTTAGCGACTAGTTGGGTAGGTAGCGTTGAAAACGAATAATAAATAGTGCTCTATTTTACGCATGAAAAGTTTAGATATCCGAGGAAAGAAAAATTAAAGTATGAAGTGATGAATAATGTGCCTATGCATTCAGACGAAAATGTATAAAATTTATCTCCGTATCCTACCCTTACTTTTCATTTTTATCAACCGATCGTTTTATTTCGTTAAGCTGGTATTTTTTCCCCCCTGTTGTTGTGAATATGTTTGTAAAAATGCATACAATATAAACATTCAAATCTGATATGCTCAGATATTGTGTCAAAAAGCGTTGCTTAAGCATTCTTAATTAATTACAGGAATATGTCCATAAACAGACTACATCCAGGTGCTTGCGACCTCGAATGATCTTTTCCATGGTTTTTGGTAAGCTCGGGTGACTCACTCCCAGGATACCTTAACTTTCCCTCCTCCTATCCTTCTGGCCGAGGTAGCCTAGTGGTCATGGTTTCGGTTTCGTGGCCGGCGGTTTTTGTTCAGTCGCGGGTTCGAGCCTTGGCCGCTAAAGACCCGCCGGGTAGCCGGGGCTGATGCACGTTAAATCTGTCGGAGTCCAAAGTCCTCCCGTGGACGTGGTGACCGGGATGACAGAATAGTCTCACTGTAACTCACGCATGTCGTAAAAGGCGACTAAAATTGGGTACCCAGCATCTGTGGGTATAGCCGGGCACTCTGCCCCTGAGGATTATTTCAGTGGACCTCATGGACTTGCCTTCGTGAGGTAATTACGGGCATCATGGCCCCGGGCACCCTAGTGATCTTTTTCTTTCCCATGGGGTTTACTGCCTTTGATAAACACGAATGACGCGCCCCCGGGATACCCTAGCGATCCTTCTCTATTTTCGACCCTCCTTCTTGTCAACCAATTTATCTTTTCTTCTCGTCCAGACCACAGTTAAATCTTATTTGGCACAGCATAGCCATATCTGGCTGTTGCGCTAATAAAATTTACTTTCTCACTTGACCCTTCTTGTCGATCTATCTTTTTTCATTGTTTTACTGTCTAGATCACAGATTTACCTTGTTTGGTGCAGTATGGCCACGTCTGGCTCTTGCGCCTATAAAACTTCAGTATCATAATCCCGTTGACGTGGTGTGGAAGTTAGGAGAGGGGTGCTTGCTCAGGTGTCGTCCTCGTCCCTTGACTGAGGTTCAAAATTACGAAGTACGTTGCCAGTAGCCCTCGTGTTGCCTCTAGTGCGGCGTTAATAAAAACAACTAAAAAAAAAACCCTATCCTCCTTTATGTTAATCATTTACTTACCTTTATCTTCCTTCCCTTTTTTACCTTATGTCTAGATCAGTTTATTTATTTTGATGCAAATGGTAACTTGTAAAGTTACGAATGTGGGCCAATGAATCCTACCAACCATAAACGGGCGTAATAGAAGCTGAAACATTTGTTAAACAGTTTATTTTTCCTTGCATATTGACTGTGTGTGAAAATTATTTACAATAGAGGGTAATTTGAAGCTGCTCTTATATGATTATAATTGAATTCAGTCTTTAAAAAGAAAAAGTATTCGACAATATATCAAGAACTATATTCTGCTTTCCATTTTATTTGCGAATCTTTAAAATGAGAGTTTGATTTTGTTATTTTACTGCGTACGCACATACGCAATTATTTTAACGCATTACTTTTATATAAATGTTTTCCCCCTTTCTAATGCAGGGGCCGCGGTAGCCTAGTGGTCAAGGTCGTGGATAGCGGCTGGCGGTTTTCGTTCAGTCGCGGGTTCGATCCTTGGCCACCAAAGACCCGCCGTGTAGCCGGGGCTGATGCACGTTAAATCTGTTCGGGGCCCAAAGTCCTCCCGTTGGCGTGGTGTGGATGTTAGGAGAGGGGGGTGACAGCTCAGGTGTCGTCCTCGTCACTTGACCGTGGTTCAAAATTACGAGGTCCGTCGCCAATAGCCCTCGTGTTGCTTCTAGTGCGACGTTAATAAAAACTAAACTAAACCCTTTCTAATGCAATTTTCAATTAAAATCCATAGTACAAAGAATATCGTTTTAACATCACTTCGTGATTAGGGATAATTTTCCTGTATGTTGTGAAAAAAATTTCGTTTCCTAACTCTTCAATCTGTTGCGTGTTTTAAGGAACAACACAGGTTGCTTTTTTTCCTTAAGTGAAACAATTTTTATTCAAATATTGAGTTGCTAAGCTTGTCAATGGTTCAAAAAGGAGTTTGTGTTAAGAAAATCGCACTAATATATGCATTTCGAATTCCGTACAATCTCATTAAATAAAGACTTAACTCTCAATACGCGTATTTAAATGTTGTAAGCTCACTGAAAGGTTTAATTTTTTTTAATCACTTAGTATGAACACTATTCACGTAAATTTCGAAAAAATTAATTTTTCCTAAACAGTTTCGACACACACACACACACACACACACATATATATTGAAATACATTTTTTTCGTTCTAATTTTCAGACCTTGAATAAAGAATTAGCTAAGATTGGAGAAATTATGGAGTAATTTTATGTTTACTTTTAATTTCTGAAAAATATTAAAATGCTAGGGGTATTAAAACAAGAAAATCCTGACGTATAATATGACATTTGTCTTAATATTATTGGGCAAAATTGCCCTTCTCTTCTATAATTGTTTATATTATTAATTATTTCTCATCCTGTTAAAAGTATTTTTCTGGTTAACTACCCAGTATTTTTTATTTTTTCCGCCTAACGACATTTTGAAGAACTTACAACCATTATACTGTATGTTTTAAATCACTTGTAATTTGGGGAACTTTGCTCAAATTCTCTACTAATCTTGAGTATTAAAATTGGAATAGTGATAAGGAATGATTTGCGTATAATTAGATACCAATCATGAGTCAGTTAATACCAACTAATTACTTACTATCCTCGTAATAGTTGTAATTAATTTTTTTAGTCCGTGCAAATGAAATGTAAAGGTTTCCTTGATAACTAAATCGTATGACAAATTAATTTTTTCATGGTATCCCATTTCTTCCTAAATGATCCAGAGTTTAAGACACTTGTTTTCGAAACTTATAGGTTTTTTTTTTTTTTTCTTAATGTTCACGCTTCGTCCTAGTTGCAATCGGAGAAAGTAAACCGGGTAAAATTTTTCTTCTTGTTCAAAGACTTCACTTGGATGTGAACTTGGAGGCAGTAATGATAATTTGTATAACATCGGATACTTTAGATGAATCGAATGATTTCAAAAGTCTATATTTTGATTGCACATTCTTACTGGAGTTGTTTCTTGAGCACTTTGTCCCTATGAGCGTTGCCATAGCTGATGGAAATGTCGCAAGATTGGTTTGATTGAGTAAGGAAAGTTACTATTTTGAAACGGACGTTGAGGAGCTATTTCTAACTTGGCGCCGCAGGAACGTGAGCTTAAGAAAAATTAGCTACACGTACCAAGTTATTTTAGCCTCTGTTTTTAGTTACGACCAGTCTTTTTCTTTCTCCAGTTTTTGCGAAATTTCTCTGTTTCCTTTACAATCTCAGTGGATTTCCTCATATTTTTTCTAACGTATATTTAAGAATGTTCTGAAGTGGGCTTGATCGCGTTTGAATTTTTTTTGTCAGCAGGAATACATTTTTTTTTTTTTTTTCTTTTCCAAACGGTGACGGATTAGTATTTATGACTTTTTGTAATTTTATTCATTTCTGACTGTAAATGACTTTTTCAGTATTTATTTTAACATACGATATTTTTATATTTCAACAGTTTTTGAATGGGCTTTTAGTCCCTTTGCACCCTGTTGTCGCTGGAATTCATTCAACATAGGTTGAAGGGAGGGTCTGTATTTAAAACGTGATTTCTTTCGTGCGCGCATAACTCTACTTTTTTCGAAATGTCGAGAGAGTGGATGGAAATGTGCAGACAGTTATGTACCTTAAAGGGAATGCTCGGTCCTGTCAAATATATTTCAGTTTTTAGAATCCATCTCCTTAGACTTTTGGCATGCCCTTTAACTTGAACGAATCATTTACTATCTTCAGGATTGAATCGCGAAGAATTTTTGACTTAACTCTATCACAAGCTTTTAAA
>BMAW01034493.1:0-81529 GCA_019974015.1 Nephila pilipes | reverse complement strand
TATATATATATATATATATATATATATATATATATATATATGTATGTATGTATAGGGATACAACTTATAATTATTTTCGTCATAAGGATACGCGGTCAAAAAAGTTTGAAGACCACTGCACTAGGGTACAGTGGCCACACTTAGAAACCTGTCAATGCCCTTAGTAACATTATACTACTTTATTTTTTCTAGATTCAAATAATTGAAATAAATTTTTCTAGATTGCGTTTATTATTATTTATTCTCTACAGTTCAGACAGTTTGGCCGCACCCAAATTTAACCGCCAACTTTTCCTTTAATGTACAACTCAAAAGGATAACTGAATTTTCTGCCATCACAGCAAATAAATATGTTCGTTTGAAAATAAATGGAAGTAAAACAAAAGTAATTATAAAAAAAAAAAAAGTAAAATCCATGATTCATTTCCATTAAATTAAAAAGTTGAAAATACTGAATGTTTTTAATACCTTGGAGTTAAAATAGACAAAAAAGGAAGCATATATGAAGGGATAAAAACTGGAATTAGAAAGGCCCAAATTTCATTCAGAACAATTCATAAATCGTGTAATGCCTCAAATGTAAGCATTAAACTAAAATTACTTGTATTCAATGCAACAGCATTAGCAATCCTTCTTCACAGATGTGAGGCTTGGAGACTCGCTAAATCTCAAGAACAAAATTTAAATGCTTTTCAAATTTTGAATTATATAATAAAATATCTACCACATCAATTTCCGGCCAAATTAAAAAACGACTGTAGACATAGATTGGACATGTAATTAGAATGCCATCAGATGATAACACAAGAGTTGCGCAGACATGGGCAACAGATGGAAAAAGAGAGGAAGGGCCGTACGGCTATGAAAGAAATTCATTTGGATAATCGAGTGGGGGAATTTCCCCGTAATCAGCGTTAATCTGACCAGCGTTTGCACCAGCTTGTTGTGATGGAAAATAAAAAAAAAAAAAATTAAAATAGAGTAAATGGTTGCTCAGCTAGTATCATTCGATCGTCGTCAATTATAGTTACAGAAAATATTAAAATTTTAGAGACTATAAATTATAAATGAAAGTTCTATTATTAGAAATATAGTATTTTAATTAGTAGATCACGCATAATTTCTTCATGATGGGCAAGTAGGGTATAACGAGTCAAAAGATCAATAAATCAGAAAGGAAACAAATTTAATCTTTTTTTCCTAAATAACTGTCGGAAGAAAAATAATTTTAAAAAATCAACAGAAATAGGCAATTTTGAAAAATTAGTCTTGTAATTATTGCTTTCAGAATACTTATTTTGCAACACACGAAGTTTTCTCCTAATCATTCAATAGGTATCGTACATAATAATACAAACTAAATTTACATTACAGTCACTCATATTTATAACAGATTGACAGTACCATACTTATAATTCTTTATTACTTTAAAATTAATTTTTTTCTCATCTAAACATACGATAATTTTCCTTTCGAATTGAATTTTTATTTAGATATTGAGAAGATAAAATATTTTTTATATACTTCCAAAAAAAATTAACGTTAATGACTAATTACGAAATTCAACAAAAGGAAGTACATTTTTCGGCGGAAAATGTTTTTATTGCTAGAACAAAAAGTGGGCATTCAGAATGATTTGTTGTTATTTTAATAGATGGCGCCATATCGCAATTCAATACATGTATGCATTCTAATTTCATTGCGATTTGAGCAAGAAAATTCATAAACTGAAAACCAATTCAGCTGTATATTGAGACTAAAAAATCAAACATAATTTAAAAGATGCTATTTTATATAATTTTTTTAAAATATATATATATAAATTGAGCATATTTTTTTCAAATAGCCAATTAAAAATTTATGAGCTCATTTGATCAATCACATGAAATGTATAAATGCAACTTCAGCTTTTTTTTACATATAGATTTGTGTTTTACTTTTAGGAAATGTGTATTAATTACAAAAACATATCAGGCTTTGTTTCTGAACTAATGCTTGGAATATTGATTACATTAATTTTAACAATTATGCACCATTATTAAATTTTAATAAATAATAATTGTTAGTATTAAAAATAATTTCAGACAACTTATAAAAACAATTACAAAAATTCTAGGTAGCTCAGTCTGACAAAACTATTAATTCAGAGTTTTTAATTTTTCTTCCCATACATCTTTTATAAAAATTTAATTGCTTTTATCAAAACAATTTGAAAGAAAAATTAATATGAATTTATATTGTTAATGAAATTTAATGTTATTTGAATAATAATTCATTTAATTTGCAACCAAAAGTTATTGATTTATATTTAAAATTTATTTCAATTTTCAATTATTTATTGAATATTTCACTTTTAAAGATCTTGTATCAAAATAATAACAATTTGCCCAATTTTAAGAAATTAGGAAATAAGTTATTAGTTTCTAATTCACATAAAAATTAAAACAATAAAAATAAAATGTTTTCCATTATTTCCTTTTAAACAAGTTTCTTTACAGAATTTTTTTTATGCTATATATTTAAACATATGATGAACTTATACAAAAAATAAAGCTTCTTTTCTTTTTAAATAAAACTTTATTGTCTTGAAGACAAATTATCACATTTCACATCCACAACATTCAAATAAGGAAAATATATATTTATATAAGTTATATTTTTTTACAGAATTGTAAAACTTAGCTTTAAGTAGTACACACAAATACATGTATGCAAAAAAAAAAGTTCATAAATATAACATAGAAATAAACTTTATATTGGAGTAACAAGAATGGCATAGCATTTAATACCATTAAAAACAACATTTAATATAAATAAAATGTACAATAGCACAGTAAGCACTGAAAAAATCAATATGAAGTTTTCTATTTAACATAAAAAAGAAATGTATATAAAGGACATTTTCCACACAATACATCACACCATTTTAACATGAACAGGTGAAAGGAAGAGAAGGCACTGAAGCCTTTTATTACAAAATATGTGAGTAGTGTTTGAATAATGTTTTGTGCAATACATAACACAGCAGCAGATATTGCTTTGTATCACTAGATGTGACTTGAAGATTGCATATTTGGTATCATATCACATACATATGCCAAAAAATTTTACAGTTCAAGCATAATTTTTTTTTCTGGATTTTTAAAACAATTTATATTTTTTAGCCTGTTCTTTCTAAAGGCAAATAAAAGCTAAACTATCCATTCAGTTGATTTTTAAATATAAGTTATAAAAATATTGGAATTATTCAAATGAAAATCCCATTAATAACTTCAAATCTAAAAAAATAAAATCCAATATTTATTTTCTCTTTATTAATTTAATTACAATTTTATAAAGAAAATCTCAATATTTTTTTTATTTTTGAAAATACTGTTAGTTCTTTTAATTAAAAAAAATAGAATTTAGAATCAGAATTACAATATTACAGATCATGTATTTAGCCTGATACAAACTATAAACAGTTTATTACTGAGACTGAAATAACAAGTAAATATTAAAAATAAATTATGCATGGACAAAGTTAAAGGAAAAATGGATTTTACAAGGCTATTGTCAACACAAAAGTAAAAATTGATTTCACATTGAAACAAAACTCTAAAAGAATTAATATATATAGAACTAAAAATTATATTTTTATATATTTATACACTTTTTATTTATTTATATTAAGAGGGTGAAGTGCATTTCTTCTAAACATACACAGAAAATGAGGAGGGATCACAATTTACATAATTATCATGTTAAAATTCTTACAAATTAGATAATATAACATAAAAAAGGCATATTTTGAAAGAAGCAATAATCTCTGTGTTCACTATTTAAATCATTTAATGACTATTTAAGCCAATTTTTGTTTCCCACCCTTCATTTTTAAAAATAAAATTTCAAAACTTTTCTAAAAATAAAACACACACATACAAAGCTTTCTAGTGTAACTCTTAAAAAAGGAGTCAATTTTTAAAAAATTCTATTAAAGTAAAAAAACAGAATGATTATCCATTATGATACATGTGTGTAAGATATATTAATAATGGAAAAATAAATACATACTAATCTCTAAAAAAAAGTGAAATAAAGGGAAAATTGTTACTATTGAATAATCTATTTGAAGACTTTATTTTTCATATTAGGAAAAAGTTAATTTACTAATGGAAATAAATTGCTGCAGAACTCAAAAAATATATTCATGTAATTCATGAAAATTATGCATCCTTAATCAAATTTAATAAAATTTGCTTGATTTTATTTAAAAGTTTTGAAAAGATACTTCGGTTAACAAATTATTTTATTTAAACAGAATTCTTAACTTAGAAAACAATATATTATAAATTAATAATGTATTGCAACTGACTTATGGAGTTTTGTTAAAGTGAGAAGTCCATAAACTTTTATACGAAAAAATTTCTAGTCTTAAATTCTGGCATTTGTAAACTATTCTCTCTTAAATAAAAATGATTCAAAATTATGAAAACTATAATTAATTTTCTTGATATTTATATGAATTATTGTGTACTTGAATGTACTTAATATTTTAAAAATTTTGGTTAAAAACATATATTGAAAAAAAAATAGAGTACAAAATCTTCAGTCTAAAATAATAAATTTAAAATATAGTAATTTCCTCCTGCTTTGAAATGTAGTTCAATAATACATATTTAACATTTTAGAAGTTAAAATATTATAACACTGATATCAAATACAGTGACCACAATTTTAATAACTTATACATATTTCATAAATTAAAAGCATTAAGAAAGATACATTACAAATTAAAATTTAGTTTGAATTTGAATCACTTAAGTCTTATACCACACTAATATATTTACAGTTTTAACACACATTCACAACTATACAAATACATGTTTCAAAACAACTGATTTCCCACTTAATAAGATTGGAATGTTTTTTACAGAAAACCACATTGTTTCAAAATAGGCAATTATTTTTATGAATTTTTTTTTCTTTCATTTAATATAATCTATGAATACCAATGAAAAAACACACTAGATCTTTAAATGTCACAAAAATAGTTAACTTATTATCAAAATTCAATTAAAGATCATTTTAATGCCAGCTAAATTTTAAAAGTTGCTGTCAAAAAATGTAACATTTATTAGGACTGCATTTTTATAAGTTGGAAAGACATCCAAGATAAAATACATTAACTTGAATATTAATTCCTAGCACATAAATATCAATTAATAAGTAAATCATCCAAAAAACATGCTATTTTAAAATTATCAAACTGGTTTTATTTTGGTTAACATAAATATGGAGATACAGTAGAGAACCTCGTTAAGTTGGACCCACTTAACTCCAATCTCCAGTAAGCCAAATAACTATAAAGACCTTTTCAATGAAAGTAAACCATTTCAGTAAGTATTTCCAGTAAACAATGAAGAATTTTTTTTTTCTTTTTCAAAATTTGAGAATCTATTTGCAAATTTATATAATAACATTTATTTGCTTCTGCTGTGTATTTTAAAAGTTATTTTCTTCCTAGAAATCTCCTACCAGCTAAAGATGTCTGAAAGAATAATATTCCATGAACATGTAAGTACAAATATTCTGTACAAAACCTTAGCTACACCTCTTGTCACCAATGACAAATGGCATATGGTGTTTCATCAGGAAAAGCAATAAAATAACTTTAAGCGTGCTTCTAATGTGAACAAAGTAAACATTGTCACCTTCTATAAATATGATTCATACATATTCAGTAAATATGTTTTACTTCATTTTTTTTCATCCTTCAGTAACTTGGATGTTTGATATTCCGGCCCCCCCCCCCATCTGCTCCAAATTAATCCAACTTAACGAAGTTTTACTGTAATGCATTTCAAACAATGAAAGATATTCTCACCTTTAAACAGGAAATACAAATATTCGTCATTTTGATATAATAATAATCTTAAAGCACATAAAAAATTATTGCGCTTCTTCAGGGTGGAAAATGGTTATGTCAGAAGACACTGATTTAGATATAAGTTCCTTAAGTATTGCAATTTAAAGGCCAAATATCAAAAAACACACAATTACAATTATAACAAACATATGGCTTTATCTTGGCAAAATTTAATTCACGAAGACAGTATTTGGAAGCATTTATTACCAATGATCAAATTAATGTTAACAATAAAGTTAATATACAAATCATGAAATTAAATGTTCTTTCAGACATAGTACATAAATAAAAAGTATTTACAAAAGAAAATATTTCAGGAGTTTAAAAATGACCATTTCTTACTTTCTTTAAAAAAATACAAATAGATAAAATAATCTCAGACTACTTAGTCTTAAAAAAGAATTGTTGGGACATATATGAAATGATTTAATGTATTTTAAATAAAAAAAAAAAAACTTTGAATACATTATATATACATAGGATTAGGAAATTTTTCAAAAATAAATAGAATCATACTGTTAGTAGCATTTAAATACTAATAACTGGAATTTAAAATATGCTATTAATTATATTAAATTTACTTCTAATATTGATATTAAATGAACGAAATTACATAGGTAACTTGAAATATAAGTTCATTAACGATTTATAAATATTATAATAAAGTATAGCGCTAATGGAATATGAAATTATTAATATTTAAAATTTTCCAAAATAACAATATAATTTTTTACTGATATTTAAAAATACGTAATAAAACATGACGATATTGAAACCACATAACATTACTGAAATTGTCCAAAAATTAAATGAATATTGAAATTTTCCATATATTAAATTCAAATAAATGTGGTTAAATGAACCAAACCATTTTGTAGATTTTTCTTCTGTAGTGAATACCAAGATATTAGATATAAGACTATTAAATAGTAAAAATGCTTTGAAAATTATTCATATTTTATTAATTTTACCAAGACGCCTCATATTTCAAAATTTAAAGAAATGTATCACATTAATTACCTTATTCACATCATGTGCCATTGGAATTGTGCAAGTCTAAGAAGTAATGCAGGCAATAAACTATTAAGATATAACACTAAATAGACTTCAAAATAAAGTTATTTTCTCTAAAGTCTAACTTTAGAAGATTTCAAAGTGAAATTTTTTTCCTAATAAAAACATCACATTTTCAATTCTCGGATAATTTGTGCAAGGAGTGAAATCTACTAATAAATAACATGCTTGACTTTTTAAATAAATTTGAGAAGAAATTGTGCAAAGATCGTAAGTCGATATATTTAATAAAAATAACATCTCTCTCTTTTCTAGGAAATTCATAGCAACTCCAGAACAGACATGCCAAATATTTGAAACTATAACTATAGCATGTTTAATAACATGAATATTAAAAAAAAAGAAATTTTCATAATTTAAAAGTTAATCATTTCAAGAAAAACATAAAATTTTTTTTTTTAACTTTGCCAGAATATTTTTAAAAATCATGTGATTTTTACCTATTTCCATTCATAATTCAATAAAATAATATTATCAAATAAAGGAAGATAGCTGAAAAATTGTAATTAATATATGCACAAATTACTTACGAGTTAAAAAAAATTCAACACAAATAATTAGTGGTACAAAAATACATTTTTAATAATATGTAGTACATAGGTAAAAAAAAAAAAAATTAAATAAAAATATTTCAGATTGCTTTCATATTTCTCAAAAATAAATATTTCCATCATTTCATTATCTATCACAATAAAATAAAAATAAATAATGTAAATGAAAGAAAATTGAATTTCAACAATTGTTATCAAAATTAACTCCTTTAATAGGGACACTTATTTTCCTCAAAAAGAAACCTCACTAAATGGCAGAGCATACATCTGAAGAAGCTACATCTTTAGACATATTCCCTGAAGAGGGAAAATTCTTTATATTATGTGTATGTAAACACCGCTCTGCCCATTAAAGGGGTTAAAAGAATTGTTTTTACATAAACTAAACTTTGTAAATATGTTTTATGCAAAAATATTTTTAAAAATTATATTCTGTAACTACTTAGATAATAGAATTTGTTATTTGTTCTAGAATAATAAGAAATTAAAATTATTTTTTAAAAAATAGATGTAAAATATTTTGACTTTTATTAATTCAGGACATTTATATAAATAAGAATGGAGACAAAATGTAAAGAAAAAAAATATCTGTGATTGAAACACAATAACATAATAGACTATCTCCACAAAATAAAATTAACTAATTTAGTTGTTTTTGTAATTTTTTTCAACAAATAAGTTAATTCAAAGTTAAGAGTAAAATAAAAAAAATAAGTCAAAAATCCAAAAATAAAAAAATTAATACATTTGTTAAACAATTTTTAATAACATTGTAATCATTCATTACATTTTTCAAGGAAAAAAAATTAAAAACTAGTAAAATAGTTCAGAAAAAATAAAGATCTCTCATAAAACATAAATTGAAATATTCACTAAATATAATACAATTCAAAGGTAAAAGCTCAGTGCAAGAGAGTAAGTTTGACATGCCCATGAAAGGATATTTTTTGAAAATATGGCATAAGAGTGCTAAACTTAATTTGAAACTTCATATGTTTATATATTAAATAATTTTTAAAAGTAATTTGACTATTAATAACCTATATTACTTACAAAAAAAATAAAATAACATTATTTCATTTGAGCTTGATTGAAGTTTTTTCAATATATATATATATAGCAGTCAACCCAACTACATTTAAAACATTTAATCAAGTAATGTTGTAAAAAACAGTTTTTAACAAAGACTAGCATTTAATTCAGTTCACACACAGAGAGACATATGATTGTTTTTTCACTTTGACTTTTTATTTATAGCTTTTTTTTATCCAAGAACTTCCTTAGTTTTGTTGGATAATCAGTCATTATACCAGTTGCTCCCAATTTAAAAGCCCGTTCAAAATCTTCTTCATCATTCAAAACCCAAAAGTAGGTCTAGAAATAAAATGTTTATTATGTTAATAGTAAATAACGAAACTGATTACTAATTATAAAACTGACATAAGAAAAATCAATTTGACTTGTTTAGTATAACATAGGACTCAACAAAGACAAATAATAAAGTTTATAGAACTTAGTAAAATCAGACCATGTTAACATGCTGTTAATCCTGTTGTCCATGGTTACCAAACTACAGGATATATGAATCACCAGTTTAAATTTTAATATAAATTTAGTGGAAAAATAAAATAGACATTTGCCAAGATTTGTGTTTTTCGCTGTCCCAGTCCTATTTCTGGCTATTCTAATATCGTTATCAACTTAATCAACCAACTGATGAAATTGTTCCTCTTTTTTCAACCATCCATGCAGTGTAGACTCAAGAAGATTAAATTCTCTGTCAGCTTCTGCTTGTTTGGCCCTATTCAAATTCATTCAATAACATTGAGTGTTTCCTTGATCACTTGTTTTCTTTTACACTCGTTCAATTTTATTTTTAATTATTATATACAAGGAAATATAAATAGAAAAATTACGAGGTAACATTTTCATAAGCACTTAAAAAATACGAGCGAATTTGCCGATGAACTGTTGGTAGCGGGCCAAGAGAATTTGTGGAGCAGCAGCATGTATCTGCCAAGAACCATCAAGAGTCTGCCTTGGAAGAGTAGAGTATTACTGCAAGGATTTGTCTGCAGTGTGTACTAGTAAGCTGGTGAGCTAAACATTGCTGATATAACTGTAACTGTTATTACAAAAAAATTTTGTTCCAGAATCTGTGTTGCTAACCTGTAAAAGTGCTGTGTATCTGCTTGTGCTGTTATTGTCCAAGTTTTGCAACCTATGTATTGTCCTGAAGATTTGTGAATAAAGTGTCATTTTCCGTTATCCTCCTTGTTGAACTTAATTTCACTCCCCCACACTCAGAAATTTTTGTAACAATATATATAAGAGGGGGGGAAAAGGAAGTATTAATGTCTGCTCTTAATAGGAAGTCCGAATAAAAGATTGATCTATATTTCATAAAAAGAATTATAAGAATTATGATGCCACAATGTCTAAGGAGTGATATCACAAACAATTGCTATCACAGGAGCTATAGTAAAATCATATGTTATTGAATTGCATGTTAACAGGGTCTGAATGTAATACTTAAGACATAACCCAGCTCATATTTCTTTTTTTAATAGAAGCTATGTGGATATAGCTATCATGCATTTCATAACAAATTTTGATCATGATTCCTACATGAGAAATTGATATTTATTAAGTCATTTCTGATCACAGTTTTCATTTTACATCTTAGGTCCTCCCCCCCCCCCATTTTGAAAATAATTGTTGATATTTTTGTTGAGATTTGATAATTTAATGTAGAATTCTTGTTATAACTTTAAAAAATAATGCTATTTTTTCATTTTAAAAAATAAGTTAAATGAACGCAAGGATAAATAGCTATCAGGAAAAAAAGTTAAGAGAACACATATGGTAAAAATTACTTTTAACTCTTTTGAAATATGAAATTCTAAAAGTGAAACTTTTTTTTAAACATTGATTTGAAAGGAAATCAGTCAAAATAAAATACTCAATTTACCAATATTTACAAATTTTTGAACAAATCACTAACAAATTCAAATTTTCAGGCATTAACAAAGTTTGTAAAGTAAAAACAGCCTAATTGTTTTCATTTTAAATGCAATGTATAAAAAATAATTTTCACATTACAAACACATATTTTTTTTTATATTCAGTACTCTATAATTTGGCACTTTCCCTTTCCTGTCCTGAAAGTAATTTGGAATTTTTTTATGGGGTGATTATTACACAAAGAAAATTATTTTATGCCTTCTACTGCAATAGGAATAATATAAGCTATCAATACAAAACAGTAGAAGTTTTGCAGTTTTAGTTACTTTTATGTTTGATACTTTATTATGTGTATACTATATTAAGTCATATACAATAATATATAGATTATGTAGTTTAAATGTGTTGTTATTAGTGAATTTCCCATAATCTTGTATTACACAGATCTGTAATCTACCAGATTACATACAGTGAACTGTATTTTTAAATTCAGTTATTGTTAAGAATAATTTGAAGAATGAATTATCATAAACTTTTTATTATTGTTTTAATATTCGCATCAAATTTTCAAACAAACTTTAACAAATGCAAAAAAACCAATAGATAAAATTATGATAAAGTAAAGATTAGTTTAATTCATTTCTCCTACTTTCAAAATTATGGGACAGTGTTGCATATTAAATTATTTTTATTAAAAAACAACTAGTAATGATGCTAAATATTTAATAATGAAACAAAAAAAAAAAAGGCACCTTTAAAAAAAGTATATGATATGTATACATCTTACCTGTATACCTCGTTTAGAAAGATGTTCAAACAAAGCTTTCCTCATAAGTAATCTAAAAAGTACAAAAAAAAAAAACCTCGATTCAATAAAATAAAATAAATATAATTCATGTATCCATTATTAAAATTAATATTTTTTTAAAATTAGAACATTCCAAGAAATTCGGTATTTAAATTTATTTTGAAACATTCATTCTTGCATTAACATTATATAAAATTACTATTAAGAATATTTCCTTTCTCAAAAACAGACTTGTTAATGGACTTAAGAATGTCATTAAGAATCAACATTACTAAGAATCGCAAGGTGTATGTTATTCTGATCCAAATGTCTTGAAGACTTTAGTGCAATAAGAAACCTTAAAAGTTGAACTTGTGAAAATAATTTTTATGAGAATTATTTCAATTTAATTTTTAATAGAAAAAACTTAAAATACATAAAATTAAACTTGCTATTGAAGATGATTTACTTATTAATAATATAAATGAGAAATTATATCAATTAATAAAAAATAATCAAGCACACATTTTACAAATCAAAAACCTATTATGTGTGTGTACTCATAAATAGTTGCAAGTTATTGCAAAATTAAAAAAACAAGATTGTGCATGCCTTGGTTGTTTGGCTAGTTGTCAAGGGGTGAAGATAGCATGTATGAGACTTTACAACTTCTCATACAGTTTACACTTAATTCCATCTTTCTATACAATTTAGTTTTCTTTTAATCCTTGCTTGTGTTGGACATTCTTATGTTGGAGAGCCATAATAAAGCATAAAAGTCGAGCAGAGCAATAATCTGAAATTCCCGAAAAAACCTCCAAATGAAAATTAAAATTGATGATTGAGGTATTTGATGATGATTGTTAGCTATATGGTAAAGATTTTTTTAATAGCACAAATTATTTTTTGAAGGACAGGAGGAATTTGAAAATCTATGAAAGTTCTGATTGACTGTAACATAAAGAAATGATCAACATTGACAGAAAGATTGCAAGAAAAATTTTCAAGAGGAGCTAAAAGTGACAAAAGTTTCTTCAAAAATGGTACCAAAAACTTGCAAGGGAACACCATGCCACTACACAATACACTCTCTGTGTGAAACAGTTTCTTAATACATTACTGTGTTTGACCATCAGCCATATTCATCAAATTTCGTTCTATGCAATTTTTGCCCATTCTCAAAACAGAAAAAAGCATTAAAGGGACCCACTTTTCAGTTTATAGGTGAATTTTAAACAAAAATAATAGTTTTACTGAAGAGGGTTATACTGATCATCTTCAGCACTGCTTTGGACACTGCAAAACATATGAGCAGCGGAGCAGAGGTAGAGCAGGAGCAATGTTCAAGGAAATTAATAGCAATTGGTAATAAATTTTCAATAAAGCATATTTTTCAAACCAGTCCCATTATTTAATGGACATTACTCACACACACATATATATATGATATAAAATAAATTCCAAACAGCTTAAGAAAATATTTTCCATTTTGCTCACATGAAAAAATTATTCATAAGGATTCCTTTATTTAGATTTACACTAACCCTTCACCTCAAATGACAATAGTGACTTGTCATAACAATATTGTGTCAAAATATATAATGACAAGGCTACACTTGTCATAAATTACTAATTTATTTCTAAGTTATAGTAAAACCACAGAAAACTTTTTATTTTACATTATAGAGAATCAAATTTAGTTCACTTGTGATACTTAAAGTAGATGTAGTATATTTATCCAAATGAAAAAAATAATTAAAATTAAGTAGTAAAACAAAATATTACAGATATATTTTCAAGGAGTTTTATTATTAGATTAAAATAAATTATTGCTAAAAGGATGACATATATTGATATTGTATAAATAATTAGTAATGATTAAGCTACATTCTTAAAATTTCCATTTATTTTTTTCCAAAATAACAATTATTATACAGGCAAATTAAATGATTAATTTGAGAAAGAGAAACTCAAATAAGATTTTTCACATGTAAGATATTTAAAATAGTTCATTTTTAAGAATCAAAATATTCATTTATCATTTAAAAAGAATTATTTCAATAAAAGTCTGAAAAGATTTTTATTGAAATAATTCTGACTGAAATTTTTCTTTTGTTGCTTCATAACCCATAAAATCAATCAACAACATTATCAACGACATTTCAAATAAAAAAAAACTTAAGTTAATTTTAAAGCAGAGAACACAAAAAACTTTATTAGAAAATTAAATAATAATTTAATGAATGGTTACCAACAATAAAAAACTTACTAATGTATGTATTATTCTCTTTAATATATCATAAGATAGATGTGGAGTTACCTCATATGTATAGATATTACAAAAAAGATCTCAAGATGTATTAAAATAAGAGTTGGAAGAATGTTGCTCTAACAAAATAACAAAAAGGATAAAATTACTAAAATGTAACAAATTTAAAAAGCAATCATTTCAGTTTAAAAGAATCAGGAATAAGAAGATTCTAAAATTATTATTTTTTTTATTTAAAAAAGATACTTCTGAACTTCTGTTATTTAATTCACACATTCCACAAACACAATCTAACAAAATAAATAAACGAATAATTTTAATACACAGATTAATTCATTAAAAATTTCAAATATACTCACTTATCTATAAGCCACACAATGTATGGGCTCCAAAATTTATCACGTGAAATCATCATGCTAGGATTTCTGTGTAATAAATTTAAAAATACAATGTTTAGTTATGTACAACTTTTTTTTTTTAAAAAAAATAATCAATAAATATATATATAGGGGGATTTTATGAATATAATGTAACAGAGAAATAAGAGGATTCATAGCTTTCTACAATTAATCTTTCAAAAGAAAAATTTCCTGCTATAGATATTTAATATTTTTTTAACTCTTCTATTTTATAATAGTAATTACATCTATCATATCATATTCGTTTAGCATTTATATGGATAAAAATTATGCAAAAGCATTAAAAATAAATAGTTAAAATGAAAAAATGACTATTAAGCATATTAATTTAAAAATAATAAATATAAATCATTTTTAAAACATGATAGTTCATTTATTGAGCTATAATTTATTAAAATGTTATATAAAAACAATGAAATTGATAAGAATAATAAAGAACTTATTTCACATAAATTGATTTATAATAAAAAATATACTTAAATCACTTTTTCTTACTTAAGAATAACGGATGGCATAAGTAATTCCAGGCATGATTCTCTCAAAGGTATGAAAGGCAACAATCCATTGTAAGTGAGAAATACAAGAAATAAAACCCTTTTAGCAGAAAAATAAATAGGAATTTGTGGATTCTAGAAAGAAATATACATGTATAAAACATTTAGTTTTAATTTTAAGAAAATCAGTATCAAATTCATTTTTCACGGCTTATCACAAAAGAAAAAAAAGCAAATTTACCAAATTGTAACATTTCTTAGTAACATCATTGCTGAAATTTCCCCAAACAGTAATATTTTCCCGGTTGTATTTTTTAATAAGTTCATTAACCTAAAAAAAATAAGTATCAAAACATCAGAGCTCTGAAACAAAATTACAATTTATAAAATTATTATACAAACACTTTTTCTTAATACCTTTTAAAAACAGAATGCAAGAATAAAAGAATTATTAACATTAAGAATAAATAAAGGATAATTTACAATTAAGTACCAGCGATTTTGTAGATCAGTTAAACTTTTTAGACTAAAACAATGCCTTGTGAGCATAAATGTTTATATATTAGTTATGCAATATATGATAGATGAAGTACTTTTAAAAATATATTGTAGTTTTTTTCCCCTCACCTAAGAATGCTTCCCAGACAAAGAAAATTGCACCTATTAGAAAATAATATGATCATGAACCTTTTTACAAATTTAATAAGAATTCCGATAAATGTGGATTCCTATTACAAATATCTACAATGAATGATGAAATGATTGATGTTCATGAAATGAATGATATTTATGAAATGAATAATGATTATGAAATGAAAAATAAATGCTAAAATGCAATGTGGATTTATTAGAAAATCATAGTCTGATCATGGTTATGGATTAAGTCTAATCATGGAATGGGAATAAGGATTTGATCTACTAGATAGCTTAACTGCCACAACTACAACATCTTGGCTACTGTAGCCACTAAACCCAAGATTTTTTGGTACTTGTGCACTACAGCACTCTTATAGGCAACTTTTTTTTTTTTCCAAGTAAGAAAAAAATGATAATTTGGAAAAGAAAAGTTATAAATTACAAGCATACTATTTGCACATAAGTAACAAATTTTAATTATATTTTAAATTTACTTTTCAAAAATCTTAATTTTTAAATAGTCATTTGACTATTCCCTTCCTTCATAAATTTCACTGCAATAAGTTCAAGATTAGTTATAAGAAACAACAATTTCCTTAAGTTTTTTTTTTTTTTTTTTGAATCTTAGCACAATGTAAATTTGACAAAAATGATGGAGGGATAATCATTGTGTGATTTTTTATACTATTTTATTGACCCCTATATTCTTTTGACGTGTTGGGTGTAAATGCAATTATCTGGATTTGCAAAGTACTATAAATGATTGAAAGTTAAATGCTTGAAATAATACCTTTTCAAGTTCTTCCTTTCATATGTAGAACAGTTGTTAGAATATATTTTATTCCCCTGCTTTTTTTTTAAATCTGAAATACCACAATCTCATTTCCAGAAATGCAGATTTAAAAAAAAGTGATATATATATCAAAATGCAGAAATCAAATGTGGAAGAAAATGACTATTAGCTGAAACAAAACAGGAAATCCAGAGTATGGTTTCCTGAATCACTGGCATCAAGCTATTAAAATTTGGTTCCCTCTTTAACTTGGGTGACTTCCACAAACAAAATTTTAATAAATCAAAGTACTAATTTTTTCAATAACTAAGCAGACACTGTATTAAAAGCTTGCTTTACATGATTACTCATGCCACATATACATCGTTAAGAATATGAAACAATCATTTTTTAATGTACAACAAAACATTTTAAGAAATAATTTAAATATAAGCAGTTCATATGCAGTGCTTTACTGATATGATAAACAAAAAAAAGATTAAGGAAAGTTAAAAATATAAAAAATTATATAATGGTGTACATAAATGAAAACATTCTAGCATTTGGTTAATAAATAAATTTTCAAACTAAAACACAAAATCACAGATTGTGGGAAAATTGCCTTCATTTTTTAACTTACTTTAGTTATCAGAGTATCATTGTTCACTTTAATATCGATGTTTATTGCTACTTGAGGAAACCTTTCAAAGACTTCCTTCAGTAAGGGAATTTTCTTTTCTTTGTCAGACACTTGTGAATAATCACCTGAAATCATCCTTTAATTAATTATAACATCTCCAAAATTAACAGTTAACAATTTTATTATGACTCTAGCATTTTTTAAATTTCTCATAATAGTATGTTACAGTATAAGGTATGAAATATGGATAACACTTTATACAGAAAATTTGATTCATATTAAAATAAAAAGTAAATAAATGATTCTCTCTTTGGACAGTAAATTGGGTTCAATTCCAAAAAGCTAAAGCCCAGCCCACAGTTGGAAATTATGAAATAATGGTGAAAACCACTTAAATCATTATTACTTTTGGATAATTTTATTAATGGTCGATTCCTAATTGTAATCAACTGCTTGAAAAACCCAAGAGTTAAATATTACTAAAAAAGTTATTTCTGGAGTTAAATATTTATTAGTCATAAATATATTAACACTATTTAATTGAAAATCTTTCAAATCCAGGTAAAAATTAAAAACTAAGCAGCAACAATAGTTAATTTATTGTTAAACTACAGTTTTGAATACAAAACAAAGTACTTGAATTTTTCAGGGTTTTTTTTTTTATATTTCAATCTAATATTTTTGCAAATATTATAATTTTTTAAAAATTATAACATAATGTATATTACATGAAAAGATTCATGTTATATAATTCAAACACACAGCACATTGTTAAAAAAATTGCTTCCATGGGTGTAGAGTGAAATCGATCCAACAAGGAGTATAATGGAAAATGATGCTTTATTCACAAATATTCAAAACAAGATTAAAAACAGGGAACAAAACTTGTATAGATTAGCAATACAACGGAAACAAAAATAGCACTGTAATAAAAGTAATGTGTGTGTGCAATTTTAATGACGTTCAACTCACTATCTTACTAGTCAACACCATGGACAAATCTCTTAAGTAATAC
This sequence comes from Nephila pilipes, assembly GCA_019974015.1. Lineage (NCBI taxonomy): Eukaryota > Metazoa > Arthropoda > Arachnida > Araneae > Nephilidae > Nephila > Nephila pilipes. Next base: position 64,000 of record BMAW01034493.1, on the reverse strand, counting down.
TCTGCATTTCAAAGGCAGGCTTCGACAGACTTGGCCAATTCACCCAGACTAAACATCTCTGCATATTTATAGTTAATCTGGCTAAGTGTGATGTCTCAAGGAATATTCAGGAAAATTCTATAACTCCTCTCTACTCGAGATTTCAAAAAAAATTCAGCATCTCTGAGAATTTTTATTTTGTCGCCAAAATGGTTGTCAAGTTCATCCCTGAAATAGGAGAGTCATTGTTCAAGCTTTCCTTGGTATCCAAAAAAAATCTTTCTTTTCCTTAATAAGAATAATGCTACAGAGCAGCATCAGTACAGGTTCATAACATTGTTCTTCTCTTCAAAACTTGACATCCAGGCAATCCCATCACATATAGGATCCGCTCAGTATACAGCTATCCAATCATTGTACTCAACTTTTGGCTCGTCATTGGGCAACCTCTGAGCCTCTGTGGAGATAATATCATTTAGTTTCTTGGTAACAGTATTAGGTTCCTCCCAGTTCTGCTGTAGCATCGAATTCAGGCTTATCCGTCACTTCCAATTCATTCATTTACTGACCAGTTTAATGCACTCTCGGGCAAACTAATGTACCTTTTCTGAATGTGAATTTAAACCACTCATGTATTCAGTTGGTGAGGAAGGTATATCACTCAGTTATCCAAAAAGGACAATACAGGATAATCACAGTATTCAACCACAAATAATCTCTGCTGGAGTCTTATCAGATCACCTCATACATTTGGATATCAACAGCAGACTAGTTGTCTACCTTAAAGATCTTGCAAGGAATTCTTCAACTCCTTTCAGGACTCCACCAGCTGTTACAGTTCCAAGCGAGTGGAACTAAACACCTTAAATCCTATCCTTGATTTCCTCATTAGGTCTTCTTGTGAACACAGCAGCTTGAACTGCAGCACCATATGCAATGGCTTCCTCTGAAGTAATGGACATACACAATTATTTTCCCAATGAAGAAGTCAGGAAGTATCTTCTATACTCTTATGATTCCAAAGCTCTAAGCTATTATTCATGTATGTTATTGCAGCTTTCATTTCTCCTGTTCAGCTACCATTTTCTTCAGAAAGAGTTCTTCTCATCTCTTCTTGCCTGGATTTCTTTTCTACTATTGAAGGGAACAACTACTTTAATAAATCCTTCATTGCTCTGATCATATTCACTCTGAAACCTAACTCCTGAGATCAGTGTTACAAAAACCATCGTACAGTAGGTGAACAGTGAAAAAAGTTTAACAAGTAAGATAGTGGAGAATGACATTTTATTCACAAATATTCAGATGAAGACAAAACATGGGTAACACAACTTGTGCAGATTAGCGATGCAAAAAGAACATAACAGGGAAAAAAACAGAAATTTCACAGATCACAACAGGAACAAAAACAGCACTGTAATAACAGTAATATATGTTCAGTTCACCAGCTTACTAGTTCACATGATGGACAAATCTCCAAATTAATGCTCTGCACTTCAAAAACAGACTCTGACAGAGAGAGATTCTAATAACTTCCTGGCATATTCATCCAAACTTCACATCTCCGAATGAGTATTAATAGATATCCCAGCTAGGAATAATACCACAGGAAATATTCAGGATAATTCCAGTATTTCTGAGAACTTTCGTTTTGATGCCAAAGTGGTCACTACTTAAGCTTTCCGTGGTATTCGACAAATCCTCTGTAAATGTCTCTTTTCCTTTATAAGAATAATGCTGCAGGAAATGTCTTTACAGGTTTGTAACATTGCTTTTCTCTTCAAAAACTGATGTCCCAGCAAGTTCACTACATACTTCTATGATAAGTTGCTCATTTTTCAAAAGCCCTTTTCTTTTCTACTTCACTTCTGTCTGCTGTTTTTTTACCTTGCATTTAGACAGAAATAATAAAAATTTGGGACCTGCCTTCAACAGAATGAAGTAGAATATTTCCAAATTAATAAAATTCTGACATCTAAAATAATTTGTTATAGGATACACAGTCATTATATTTGAAAATGGACAGGCAATAGCATATTGTAAGCAATGTTGAAACAATTAACTATGATAAGTACGTAGTTGACAGGAAATTGCGTCAACTCTCATGATCAATGGAAAATCGTGCAAATTTTAATGGTCCAGAAGGTATTTCAGTAGCTTTTATGTTCAATAGGATTTTGCACAAATATTGTTAATTTTTTATATAGTATATAAGTACAAGTTTATAATAAACCCCTTTTAACTGTTATACATATTATGATAAATATTATTAAAAATTCTATACAAATAATAAATATTATTTGAAAACATTTATGATAAATTAGATTTAACTAAAATATCATAAGACCTATATAAAAAAATACATAAATTGCAATAAATTTAATTATTTAAAGACAAATATTAAAGTAGACGTTAAAATATCACCCATGTTTAAAAATAAAAATTATAAAAAAAATTATACTTAACAGTTTTATATACACCATAAGAATTTAAATGACACTAATAATTATATATTCCAAAATTATAACAGAGGGACATATGGGCATACTTAAATTAATACCTCTTCATAATTTTTTTTTTAAAAAGTACTTCTTATTTATCAATAACTACAAAAATAGAAAGTTACATCATTTATTATAACTACTATACAATCTTATCACAAAATTAAAATGTTTCTAGCCTAATGAACACAAGTAATCATCGGAAAATTTAAACACAGATGAATTTCAACTGACTTTGAAAATTAAAAACATTAATAATCATAAAAATTCAAATAAATTATCTTCCATTAAAAATAAATCCTTATTGGAATTCCTACCTTTGTTTGAATGAATATCCTTTTTCAAAAGGGGCAAATCCTGTTTAAAGAGAAAAACACTAAATATCAACAAACTAACAAAAACTAAAAGAATAACAAGTATAAAATGTTACACTGAACATTTTAGAAGTTTAAAAAATATTACCTTATAGTATGAATCTGATATGTTTACATCTACACCAGTGATACGAAGTAAATTATTGTCATGAGAAACAACAACTTTTTCATCTTTTGTTAAATGCAAATCTATTTCCAACATATCTGTTCCTTGTTTAACAGCACTGAACAAAGAAAAGAAAAATCGTTAAGAAAGAAGAATAGAAAATATAATTATAAAATTGAATTTAAAAATTAGACTCTGTTTTATGTTTCATTAGAGATATTTTTTCCAGTTATACACTAGACCAAGATTCATTAAAATATAACTAATACTTACAAATAAAAAAATTCCAGTAATTTGATAGAATGTGAATAAATATATAGTAAAATTTTTAATAAATAGATTAAATCTCTAAAGTATGTCAATTTTAAATAATATACCTGTATTAAAATCATGTCAATTTATAAAAAGTATAAAATTAAATAAAAATGCAGTTAACAATATCTACTTTATTTACAAAATCTTAAAATTAAAAATGTTTTATGGATGTAGGAGAAATAGTAAGATGTTATTGGAAATAAAAGCAAATCCAGAAAACAGATCCAAATAAAAATCACTAATCTATGATCAGTTTTAAGATACTACAGTTTTTTAAAAGTAGTAGTATTATTTCAGTCTTGATACATTTTTTAATTTAAAGAAATTTTTAATATTTTTCAATGAAACTTAATGCAAAATACTAGGTATGGTAAGTCAAAATATCCTTAATAATTTGAAACTTGATTAAAAGGATAACATTTTAAATTATTAAGAATTACCATTCTTAAGTTTCATTCAGACTTACTGATTGAATAGACAATAAGTTATAATTCCCTAGCTGAAGCATAACCTAACATTGATAAGATTAAATTGATAAACTTTTAAAATTTTAGATGAAACAATTTGAAGATTTTTTAAATCAAAAGTTGACATATATTTTTAAGAAATCTCACTTACAAAACATTTACTAGTTACAAATATTTTAACAGTAAAAAATAATAAATTACTTACAAAGATATTTGAATATTTATTTAAAATTGAATCAAAATAATATAATTGTATGATAAATTGTGTACAGTAATAAAATTGTTTGCACAGAAATATCGGAGCATTTTAATCATTACAGATAATTTAAACCTCAGTATAATGAAATATATTGGTAAAAGTTTATACATTTTTAATTAAAAAATTTCATCATTATTACATTTTAAATACAAATAAAGTAAAAATTTATGAGTGATTTAAAAAAAAAATCATATAATCAATTATCTGTTTATCATTTTACTATCACTATAATAACAACAAATACTAAAACTATTAAATCATCAGTTTCTAATTCATTTAAAGCAATAATAATACAACTAACACATGGATCAATAAGTTCCGAGACTAACCCAGAGATGGCGCTCGTAGTAAACCAGTAACCAGGTCTTTCTAGAGTACTAACCTTTGCTTGAAACGTGTCAAAATTTTAAGTCGATCGGACCAGAAACAGCTGAGTTATCGAGGTTGGAGTAAAGTCGTTTTGTAGTTTGTTTAAAAAATGGAAAAAAACGAGTTTCGTGTTCTGATAAAACATTGTTTTTTAATGGGTAAAAACACCGTGCAAGCGAAACAATGGATTGAAAAATGTTACCCGGACTCTTGTCCATCAAAAGCAACGATTTGTCGGTGGTTTGCAGAGTTTAAACGTGGTCGTACCGACACAAATGACGCGGAACGCTCGGGTAGACCTGTGGAAGCCGTTACACCGGAAAATGTGAGTGAAGTGACAAAAATTATAATGAAAGATCGTAAAGTGAAGCTCCGTGAGATTGCTGAGATGACACAGATATCATATGGAAGTGTATTTACTATCCTGCATGAAAAATTGAGCATGAAAAAGGTTTTTTCCAAGTGGGTGCCACAATTGCTTTCGATGGAACAAAAACAGCAACAAGTCGATGATTCAGAAAGCTGTTTATCGCTATTTACTCGCAACAAAAAAGATTTCTTGCGTCGTTACATGACCATGGACGAAACATGGATACATCACTACACTCCAGAGTCGAAGCGGCAGTCATCTGAGTGGCGCACAGCTGGCGAAAGCCGTCCGAAAACGCAGCAGTCAGCTGGCAAAGTCATGGCGTTAGTTTTTTGGGATACGCATGGTGTGATTTTCATTGACTACCTCGAAAAAGGTAAATCGATCAACAGTGATTATTATATTGACTTGCTGGTGCGTTTGAAGGAGGAAATCGCAAAAAAACGGTCTCGGGACTTATTGATCCATGTGTTAACAAAGTATTTTTAAAATTTAATAAATTCTTGGTTGTTTAAAAACTGTATCAATAAGTCACACACATTCCTCTTATAAATTAATTCTTAAAAATAACACAATTTTATTTAATACTAAACAATTAAATTATAATTAATTTAATATTAATGATTGATAAAATTAAGCCTTTTAAAATTGAAATCATTTAAAATAGAATGAATAGTTACATTAATATTTTTGAAATAAATGTATAAGGTAGTGAAGTGTTACATAAGATTGCCTGAACCTCTATTTTCCACTTTTGCAAACAATAATTAAGTTCAATTATAGCTTTATTAATCTAGTATTTTAATGTTACATTGTAAACTAAAAACTGAAGTGAAAGAAAAATCTTCAAAAAAAATCCAGTAAGTTAATATGTTTTTTTTTTTATTTCTGCAGAATACCATACAGTAATAGCACAATTTTAAAAAATTTTAATGAAATTTTTTTAAATTATTGATGAATTCTGTTGATAATTAAAGAGCACCATATTGGACTCCAGAGAGAGTCCAATATGGTGCTTTCTGCTCGACCATTGTAAATACCTTTCTTTTGAACATATTACAAACATCTACACAAAGCAGACTATCAGAATTTATTTGAGCATGTTACTTTAGGCAAAAGAAAATCCCTCAACAGAAGTCATCATTTTTAATGACAATTTATCCTTGCTTCATAACAAACATAATAATGATACATGTGTGCAAGAGAGCAATTTTATTAATAATGAAACAAAAGGGGAGGGACCTTTCTAGAAAGCTTTCAGAAAAAATTATCTAATTCCTTGGCAATTTGAAACTTTAGATGACAGAGCTAGGAGGAAAGTAGCTTTGCTTGGCTTTTATAAGCAGATGAAATAAAATACATGGCTTCACAAGAACAGATGGAGTAAAGCTTCCAGAGAGACCCTTCTCAAACAAATTCTACATAATGTTTCTTTCTTCAATAAAATATAATGGATTTTAAGAAAAATTTCAATTGACATTCATCATTTTCCTCAACTATTTAATGATAGACTGAAAGAGAATGGTAAGAAATAAACAAAATTTGAAAAGTACCATCGCATATCATTTAAAGAGCTCCAATGCCTAAAATGAGAAAATACTATTTTGTCCCATTCTTATTAGACAATATTCAGGCATTTCCAAAAAGGTTTAATATAAATAGAAAACAAATTCAATTAAAAAGTTTGATAATTTTATAAGATAAAATTAATGCTTACTTCTCAAATGCAGACAGAGTATTCTCTGCATATTCACCAGCTCCTAAAAAATAGATTTAATAAAAGACTTTTTCAAAAAAAAAAAAAGATTAAATAGTTCTATTGATATAGTTTTGAGTGTAATTAAAAGACACAATATATAATATTTTAGCACTATTTTATTGATATTTTACCACTTAAAATTTTACATTAAAAATATAATTAAATTTACATAATGCTTTCAAAATTTCAAATAATTACAATTACAGGGATTTCATATTTTATTCTTAATAATTTTCAATTTTATTGTAATTAAATAATTTGATTAGTTTTTATTTCCAAATCTTAAAAACTAAAATACTTTTTAAATCTGTATATTTTTTACAAATATGAATAAAAATCAACAAGTATATGCAGAATTTTAAAATAATTATAAAAAATTTCCCAATCATTTTGAACTTTAATAATATAATGTTTTGAAAATGCTTAGTTACTGAAACTTCAGTAAAACACTATGTAGAAAGAAATTGTTACATTTGTATGAAATATCTGTTTAAATAAGAATAAAAATACAAAATAAGTGTTTTAATACAAACAAGTTAACATAATTTCTTTTTAAATATTCTCAAATATTGAATTATTACTTTGTAAACAAAAAGGCACTTCAAACAGAAATCATTCAGATAAAATATTTGAATAATGCAAACAACATAATTAAATGTTCGAGTCATACAATTTTTTTTTAGAAAAATGCTCAAACCTAATATTTTTAGAATATACATTTATCAAATATCTTTCTTTTTTAAGAAAGGAAGGGAAGGTGTTAAAGTTATTATAAAGAGTTAGAATTTGAGAAATGCATTAAATAATTTACAATTTCTGCAAAATACATTCCCCCCTAAATTTTTTACAATGCATAATTGTGAAAATCTATATAAATGACATTAGAATTAATTAGGATATAAATATATATATCATCCTACAATCTTCGTGCTGTTTTTAACTAAAATATTTTTGAATTTCTTAATAATTTTAAAACAGTTAAAAATAAGAAAAATATCTTATAGATATATCTTATAAAAATATTATTAAAAATCAATATGCTATCATTTCACCTGTTCCACTAAAATAGTTCATAAAACTAAATGAACTAATTTAATTATTAGTATGTAAATGTACAAATAACGTAATGTACAGGTGTAACAAATAATGTAATGCACATATGTAACAAATAAACAAAAACTTACCACCCCTGTGACTTATATGTTGACAAAAAAACTTTAACTTTTTTCTTTTGTGAACAAGATTTGGAAATTTGAAAAGTATTAATGATGATGCTATATATCCCCCAAATATTGAAGCTATTACATACATGGTCAGCATATCATGGTTTTCAATTGAAATGATAAAAATTCAAGACCTAAAGAATGTAATATACAATAAGAGTCTAAATAATATACATTATTTTCACGTACAATTTAAATATAAAATATAATCAGCCTTATGTATGAATAACATGCTATGAAATGTTCCATGCATTATATTCATATTTTTAAGTTATTTTAATAATGTATTGGAATAATTTTTTAAAAAAACAGATCAGGTGTTTTTTACAATATAAATAAAAGCATTCAAAAAATTCCTTCCTTAACAATTAATACTATACTACTTCCAAATTTATTATAATAAATAATAGGCGTAAATGATCAACTCTATAAATAAAATTTTAAATGCAATAAAAAAATTCATCTAAGTTATGTCTTAAATTATTTAGTACAACGTATAGAATCGAATAAAATGATAAAAAAAAATTAATTATAATTTTCTATACTCACACTAATTTTTTATAATTAAATGAAAAAAAAAGGAAAATTAGTCTTTAAATTCAATTGTATAAATAAATATTATTCACAACTATATACTTGAATATATATATGTATATGAATTTACATATATATTTAATCACAAATACAAACTACCCAAAACAGCAGACGCAAAGCAGCGCTTCAATTTGCAAATTGTTGCCAAATCTACTGACTGATAAACAAAACAGTCCCAAAAATATAAAAATTATACAATTTTTTTTTTTTTTTTTTTTTTGACAAAATGGAAGTTCTTTGAATGATAAACATACTTTACATTAAAATACAACTATGCTTAAAAATTTTAATTATTGATACAAAATAATTTTTCTGCAGTTACTCTTTAATAACTATTTCCCTTTAAAAAGTCCTTCTGGGTAGATTTTTCAGAATATCGAGATCGTTTTGGATGCACTTCTAAAATAATTTGTGAATTCACGTTTTTCGCTTAAACATAATAATACATGAATTAATTTTTGCATTATAGTTTTACTTAACAACTGTAGATCTTAAAAAAACTTTTGAAAGAAAAACGTAGTCCCATTTGTTGAACATGACATCATTAAGGTAAAGTAGAAATACAATCACACTGGCAATAAACTAAACAAAACAAAAATCAAACGTATTGAGAAAGCATTTCAAATGAAGTGAAGAAATTATTCAAATATTTGGAGGACACTAAATCTCTATTTACTATACGTGAACGTAATATTTCTTAATAATTCCGGAACTTTTGCCAGTTATTAAACGGCACGTATTTTTTGTACAATAAAAAATGATTACTGTATTTCATGTGGCAAGAAATAATTGTAGAGGTAATAAACTCTTCATAATTTATTTCAATATTTAATATAAATTGAAAAATTTACAAATTTTAAGATAAATTTATATATGATAAAAGCGCATTTAAAATTAGTTGTAACTGTAAATACTTAAATGTTTTATCATTTCCAAAACTGTGCATTTATAGTATTTTTTTATGTATTATTGGAAATGTCAATGGAGAATAGTGTCTGATGTGTGAAATATTTTAGTTTATTTATTGATGAGTAACACGCTTAATTTTTAATTTGTTCAAACTGTATATGTTTAAACATTACATTATAAAGTATGCTCTGAAAAGCTTCAAGCAGTGATATTGATTCGCTGAAAAGAAAATATAAGATTTATTTTTCCTATCTCTCTATGAATTTTGTTACAGCATCATATAAAAAATATTATATAATTGTCATATTAATCATGCAACTCATTGCATTTTCTTTTTAAGTCTTAATCTTTTGTAATCATGTGACTTTTATAATTTGTACTTTAGGAATTTTATGGAAAACATTAAAAAGTAAACCTCGAAGTTTGGGAAATGGTACCCTTATCACTCAAAAAGAAATTTCTCTTTTAAAACACAAACCAGCAGCATTTTTCAGTACTGCACAGAGTGTTTGTGCAGCTGCAGCAGCACACGGTATGTTTAAGTTTGCTTGCTACCACATTAATTTATTTGCATAAATATTAGTCCTGCATGATAAGTTTTCAAAAATTTAAAAATAAATTGTTATTTACAAGTATGAGATGTATGCATACAGAATTAAAATAAATTTAATTATATGAAATTAATGAAAAAAACATTGTCAATTTTTTTTATTTCATTCATTGATCTTATAATTTTAATAGATATATTGAATTTGTTGATTTTCTAAATGATTTTGAAATAAGAATTGTATGAATTATACAATAAATTTCTATGTAGATATTAAAAAAGGAAAATTTAAATATGATGAACCATCATTAAACTGTATATTGTATTGAAAGAATATTAGAGACTCGATTAAATGTTCTGTTTTGAAAATTAGTGCTGGTTCCACTTTCTTCTGCAATAATATAGATGGAATTTATTCTGAAAATGTACCTGTTAATGTTATTAAAATCACTTAAATTTATTAAACTGGTTCTAACAAATTGAGCAGCTTTAAAATTTAGTTTAGCTTTAAAATTGACTTTTATGGTTTAATATTAACCAAAAATTTCATTGTTTAATCATGTTTCGAGTTTAATACACGCATGTTAATCTTGAAATGTTAATTGTTATGAAATTTTATTAAAAGAATTTTGATCACACTTTCATTGTAATGTGTTTGTAGTTTTTATGAATTGTCAATTTTAACTGTAATTATTCATATTGTGTTGGATAGCTTTTGATAGTAATTTTATTTCACTTAAATAATTTAATGAAAAACTTTCTGAAATTCAATACTAATATTATATATAATTTTTATTCCTAGATCACAGTCACTCCCGTATATGGACAGCAGAGCGCTTTTTATCTGCTGCTCTAGTTGGAATTTTACCTGCAGCTATTGCATTTCCTAATCCAGTACTAGACTATGCTCTGGCTCTTTCTATGACTGTTCATGTTCATTGGTGAGAAGTATATCTATTTAATAAAACACTTATATTTTCTACATTTAATAATTGTATTCAAATGGATTATAATTATTGGTGAAAATAATTTTGGCTATAATTTTATATATTTCAACCTGTACTTTACAAGATATTTGCTATAATGTCTTATAAAGCACAATTTTGAAGACAGTTTGATATATTCAATAATAATGATGTTTCAGAGTAGAATGCTTTGTTTCTACAATTTTGAAGAAAATTGGTTGTAGATGCTGAATCAAAAAAGAGAATGTATTATGTTTTAAGCTGTGTTGTGGAACTTATATAGGGGGAGGGAGTGTCATTGTAAGTGGTCACCTAATCAAGTTTCTGATCAATTATTTTTTCCTCTGATAAAACTATGATTTGAAGAATTAATAGCTCTTCAAAGAATGTAAAAAATATATTTGGCAAAATTTGAGATTTTTTTAAGAAAATTGTATTTTCTTTTGAGTAATTAATATTTATCAAAATAATTGCATATTTTTCTTTAGTAAAGAAGAGAACACTCTTGTTTACCTTTGTTAACTGTCTTAATGTCAAATTCTATATTTCTGCTCAAATTGTTTTGTAACTGATTCTATTAATTTTGAGTGAAAAGCATGTAATAACTTGGTATTAATTTTGACCCATTTCTCTCTCAGGGGAATAGAAGCCATTGTTGTGGATTATGTTCGACCCAGTGTTGTAGGTGCAACATTATCTAAAGTAGCTGTAGCTGCTGTATATGGATTATCAGTCTTCACTTTAGGTGGTTTATTTTATTTTAATTATACTGATGTTGGATTCAGCCAGGCTATTAGAATGTTGTGGAAATTATAGATTTTCTAATGTTGCACAGAAACTGCATTTTTAAATAAACGTAGGTTATCGAAGGATGTTATCAATTACTTTGAAGGGGAAAATAAAGACTATTGACAGTGAGAAAAATACTAACTCAAACACTTTTAGGAACTTGTGACTGATAAAGAAATAGTATTATAGTTGGTAAAAGCAATAAAAATTTGTCATTTTATCAGTTAACTTTTTCTTTAAAAGTGTTTTGTTATTTAACCATTTATATTACATTTCTTCTATGGCAATAACTATTTATGAAACCATGTTTTTAAAATGTTATAATTGTGTGACCATTGGAAAATTCAATTGGTTTTAAAGTTAAAACTTTTTGTTTCATTTACATTATGTATCAACTCTTAGAAGAATAATACTCATTTTTTAAACTAATATAACATTAAATTGATAAATGTTAAACTACTTAAGACTATTAATAAGTTATGTGTGATTTATTCGGGAGCTTGAATTGATTTAAGTGTGGCCTTAAAAATTGATAAATTTTAGTATTCTGTAAGGTTTTCATATGCAATAAAAAAGAATAGTTCTGAAGATTGTTGTCTGTTTCATTTTAAATCAAAACAATTTAATTTTTGATAATCTTATCAGGGCAATTAAACCAATTGGGTTTGAACTCTTCATGGATTTAGAGATGAGGGTCCAAATCTCTAATCCATCTGTTACCTCCATGCTTAAAACCTGCCTCTAGATGTCATTCTTTTTGTAAAGGGGTGAGTGTTGATGCCACACGATCTTCTCAGATGAGACCTGACCGAATATCTGAGCGGAGCTGTTGTAAGCAAGCGAGATGACACTCGTGTAAATAAATTGTTGTTGTTATACGACCTGCTCTCTTTTGTCTGATGACAACTGTAAACAATAATTTAGTGATTATTAACTAAGTTAACAAAAAAAAGTAAGAATAAATGAACTGTTGTGTGTGTGTGAAGAAAAAAAGATAGTAACATATCATAGAAAGAACACACTTATCATGCATTTCCTTCTTGTTTGTGATCTAATCATTCTTTACATTTGTTAATACATTCACTCTCTTCCTTTGTTTATAGTTTCCATTCACTCTCTCTACTATTAACTAGCCTCTTATTGAATTCTATGCTGCTTATAAATGAAATTTTTCAGATATATTCTGTACATTTCAATAATTCTAATCTAATTCACATTAGTTACATTTCATACATTGGGAGAAATCTTTGATACAAGCAACATAATGCTAAGTCCTAAAGTGTTGATTGAAGGTAGGTTCACCCATGTTACAACCTGTTAAAGATCTAAATAGAAAAAAGTGTTATTGTAAGGTGTTGAGGATGTTTAATATGGTGTATAGTATTCTTGATCAGCTGAGACTGCTACAAATCTCAGTGCCATGATGATGATGAGGTATTGAAGAATTCTATTCCACTCTTCAAGGAGTATAAACTTTCACCTGTCTGAAATGTATTGTCAGAGTGTTTCCGAGATCCTTGACCTGATTTAAATCGGAAAGCTTGATGTGATTAAGTTGGATCTTTCCATAAACAGAATTGTATCATTTTCAAGCATATTAACCACAAGTTGAGCTGAATGATTATTCTCATTATTGTGCATTAACACTGGAATGCTAGATTGACCATTTCGTTTCAAATCTTTCCATTGTAGGCTTGTAATCTTTTGATAAGTAGGGAATCCTGTTCCTGTGGAACCCTAGTTATTTTTTTTTTCTCATGGGGTCTATTTTATTTGGTAAATATGGGTACATGTAAGAATGGGAAATTTCTGTTTTGGATTTACTGTTTTTACCAGTTTTTGTTCATTTTTAAAGAACTGTTATTTCACTTGTTTAGAATCGTCAAATCAAAACCTCAATGGTATTCAAATAAATTTAATACTATACAATTACTACGTATGATTGCTTTATACATTTGAAGAAAAATTGATTAGGATGAATTTTAGGGAAGGGGGAATTACATTTTGTATTGAATTAATTCTAAGTAGAACACTATTTCTTAATTTTATGAGATTTTAGTGAAAATAAAGACTTTGATAATTTTTTGATTTCAGTATTTTTTATATATTCAAAATAAATTAATTCAAGAAAATGCTGGTAAAAAAGAATATAAAATAGTTTTTATATTATGAAGTATATTGTGAATTGCAAGCAAAAGTGTTTAATATTTTTATAGAAAACCATTAATTAAGAAATTCGATTTCTACTGCTTTAATATTCAGTGCTTTAAATACTATACACTAGATAAAAATCGCAAAATATTTACTTGTGTTTTATTTCAGTCTGCAGTATCTGCAAACATTAAATAATATGTGCATGAATTTGTTTAAATATTTTTTTATATTCTTAGTAAAAGTAACAAATTAATAAAGTTACACTTGAAGTACTTTATATCAAACATTAAAATTCATCTTTTACTCTTATTCACTTTCCTAATGCATAATAATAAGAATAAAAAATAAAGAGATTCTGTAGAGAGAGAGAATAAAGAGAATTCTGTCATAAAAAAAATTTCACAAATCATTCTTAAATATAATCAAATTCAAATTGGTGGCAGTGTCAATTATTGTATCAATACATATAAACCTGCTGTAGCAAAACATTTTCGAATAATTAGTATTATTTTATAATCTCTAATATATATACATACATGTTGACAATCAAAAATATTCTTTGGGAGAATTATGAATGCATAAGCTAGAGTTTTATGAATTTTGCATGGCATTTGAATGCTTTTATCACTTTTTAATTAAAACCTATAAAAAATACGAGAATCTTAGAAGTGGTTCATACATTAAAAGTAATATAAATTAAATTGAGCTAAAAAATACAATTAAATGAAAAATTTACTTAGGATTTCATTGGACATAAGAATTGATTATGAAACGGATGTGAATAGTTCCAGAGAACCAATTTTTTTTTTTTTTTTTGAAAGACTCTTTAAATTAAGGGTGTTCATCCCAGGGCTGCATGTGGCCCAAGAGGATAGTATGAAGAGTGAAATATTAATACCCACTGCACGAAAGTATTTAAAAAAAAAAAAAATTTTTTTTTGCCACTCCATTTACTGTTGAAATGGATATCCTGTTCTGAAATTTTCAAATAGAATGCTAAAAACAAAATGTTACACAGTGTTGTAAGAGGTTTAAAACATCCATCTAATTTTATGTTGCAGCTTTTGTAATGTAAAAATCATAATTTATTTAAATATGTTAACTAAATAGATTTTTTCCCCCTCTTGAGCTATTTTTAGTATCTTAGATTTATTTTGTGCGGCCGCAAACTACTTAGTCTGTTCCAATATGACCCAAGAAATCCAAAAGGTCGTCATGTCCCTGCTTTAAATAAAACCAGATTATCTTATCTCATGCTTCTCATTTACACAAAGACTTAGTTTCCTTTTTACGTTTTAGATCTCTTAAGATATATTCAAAGATTGAGAGCTCGTTTGCGCTTAATTGCTTTAAAGAAGAAACACTGCGTTATGGAATAACAATGCTGATAACTACTCTGAATATTTCAGAATAGCAAAGAACGAGTTTCTGGTGGACCGATGATTCGTATGTTATCGCTCTTTTAGATGAACTAGTTCGGAAGAATAACTGACCCGTGTTGTGATCGGGTATAACAGAATTGTCACACTGTAACTCATGTATATCGTAAGAGGCGACTAAAATGGGTACCCAGTGTCTAGGGGTATAGCCATGCACTCTGCCCTTGGGGATTACATCAGGGAACCGAAAAGATTCCGACCTTCAACATCTGGTGCGAATCGTTCAATTTGCAATTGATGGTCTTAAAATAGACGTGGATTATAAATTAGTATTGAAAGTACAGGGTCTTCCTCTCTTGTCAATGTCGCAAAGAAAATTTCTAGTCCACTATGCTGTTGCACTAGAATTTCCCATGATCCACTTGTTTACGAAAAGAAGAATTTTTACTCTGCTCTAAATCTAAATTACAATCTTCGGATTTATATTTTTCAATACAAATTGCATAGCAATTTTTAGTTAAAGTATTTAACGTGCGTGCTGAAAGAGTTCTTTTGATGTGAATAAAATACGGGAAGTACATTACTTGTATATCATTTTGTAAATTCAAAATTAGTAGAAGTTACGTTTAAAGACTTTTCATGCGCTCCTGTTTCAATTTTTACAAAAAATAATTCTGTTACATTCGATTCCCTTTTACTGTTTTGATTCCTGTGAAATTGCAAAACAAGATCATTTGGAATACATTTATACAAAATAGATAGCAACAAACAACTATGTTACGAATCTGAGATGAAGCTTCCTTGCAATGTTTCACTTACAAGGAAAAAGAGACATTTACCGACATTTCGTTAGTAAGTAAGCCAAGAAAAGTTGAAGCAATTATCCTTGAGCCTTGGCAACGTATTTGGCGGCCATTT
This sequence comes from Nephila pilipes, assembly GCA_019974015.1. NCBI lineage: Eukaryota > Metazoa > Arthropoda > Arachnida > Araneae > Nephilidae > Nephila > Nephila pilipes. Next base: position 48,023 of record BMAW01034493.1, on the reverse strand, counting down.
TGTTGACTGGTGACAAAATGACGTTTCTTGAAAATGCTACTGGGAGGAAAGTTACAGACCTTTCTTGAATTTTCCCTGTGACCTCACACCTGGCCGACGCGACTACAAATACGGGGAGATGTGAAGCTGGAAGGGGTTGACGTTGGCTGAACATATAAGCCGAGGAATCTGACGTGGCTGAGTGAATTTGTGGAGAAACGGTCTGTATCTGCCGGGAACTGTCGGAGTCTCTCTTGGAAGAGCAGAGTATTTCTGAGGAGATCTGTCAGTATTGCGAATTGGTGAGCTGAACGAAAAATGGAGGTGACTGCTATTACAAATCAACTTTTTACTGGTGTCACTTATCTGTACAAGTATTGTGTTTCCTGGTTGTGTTGTTAATCTGTCCAAGTTTTGTTATTTGCGTATTTTCCTGTCTTGAATATTCTGTCCAAGTTTTGTTACTTGCGTATTTTCCTGTCTTGAATATTTGGTACTTAAGTGACATTTGCCATTATCCTCCCAGTTGGACTGATTTCTCTAGTACAACCGCACGCGGGATTTTTGTACAAAATGAATCAAAATTATAATTTCGAGTGAATCAGAACTCCTTATTTGTACATACTCGTATATTTCATCATATAATTTTCTTGATGCGGAAACATTATTTGATCTGCAAGCGGATTCTAAATTTAACAAAAGGCTAGTATGTGCAGTAACTAAAACTTTTTTTTCTCAAATTTATCTTTTAGAATCATTATTGTTTTCATATAATCTTCAAACAATGAGAAAGGGCCACTTGCTGAACTGGCATAAATAAGAAATGTTTTAAGATAATTAGATTTCTTTACATCCTGAAGAGTTTCATTTTCATAAATCGTCGCATCAAAGTGAGGTCAAAACTTTTGAAATTTACAAGCATCTCCTGTAAATTTATTTAGAAACTTGCTGTAATTTTGTGTTAGTTTTTCCATTGCTACCTGATATTACATCTGTACTATATCAATTTGCATTAGGTAAGACTTCAATTAAAAATAATATATATTTACTCGTGACCCACTGAGCTCGATTCATTATATTTTACTGAATTCTCAGTCTCTAAATCATCTAGATTCGTTAGCAATGGATTTTTCTAAATCTCCCAGTGTTGATTTGTGCTGAGAGATAAAAATCAAAAGTTCTGTGCAAAGTTTGGCAAGGAACAGATTTAGCCACCCAAGGTGCGCTTTTTTTTAAATAATTATTATTAAACAACTCAATTGAATATAAGAATTAAAGTAAACGATGAAATATCGAGAAATGGACAATAGTAAACTTTTCAGATAATAAAATTAAGGGAAACGATGAATTATTAAATTGAATATATTTAAGCTAAATGTATTTAAAATTGAAGCAAACGATAAAAAAAAATTGAAAAGTGATCTGGTACTCCAAAATTGATCCACCCAAAACAATAGTTCCTTAGATAGCTGATAATCTTTCATTACGTCTGGGTTTCAATCAATATATTTATTAAGTTCATCATCTTTTCAATTAGCTTATAGATTAAAAAGTGCAACTAATTATTTTGTTTTTGTTTATCTTAAGATCTTGCTCTGTACTCATAATGGAAACCGATATTCAAGTTCAGGATAGGTTAAATAAAAATATTCCATGTACAACTTTTCTGATTCTTACTTTTGTGTTACTAGAGAAAAGGCAGAATACGCAGTTATAAGCCGAAGCATCATTATGTAAATGCGACGCCGTTGTCTTATTTGTGGTTCAGTGCGTTTCTTTTTTTCTAATAACGATAATGCTATTCTAGTAATTCATTTCACCTGTAATCTCCTCTCAAAGTTTAGTTGTTTGTAACATATTATTTTCAAAGTAACCTACATTCACTTAATTATATTTCTGTACAGAGGAAATGTAAGGCTTTTGCAGCTAGATGTGCTGCAATCTTATCGTTTCAAAAAAAAAATTTCCTTTACGTACAGAAGGAAGCTCGGGATTGTCGTTTTGTGCTAACGTCAACTAGTTAAGCTATCATTGGTTAATCGACATATATATTCCCCACAACACCCTCTGTCTTTTTGCCAATAGAAACACTTTTTGCTGTTAGGTAGCATTGTGTGCTCTGTATTATTTTATTACATTTATTAAATTATTTAAGTGTTGCATGGAAGTTCAATTAAAAATTCGATATAAAAACCAACGTTTTTAAAAACAACGTTTTTATATGGTGGCAAAGTTTATTAAAGAAAATTATTGAAATATTAGTTAAAACTGTTGGCTATTTTTAACTTTAAAATTTACTTAAAAAAGAGACATTTTTGAGCGTATTAAAAAATTCATAATACTCATAAAATCAAAACATGCATTTGAAAGTTTGTAAGCCATTCTATTAAAAAAAAATGGGAACCAGAATTCAGAAAAAATTATTGTGATAAGACATGGTGCCAAATATTGGAAACTTTCTTTCTTGCTCATGATTATTGACTAAAAGTCAGCAACCCTTACTATCTCGGAGATAGTAAAGGGAGATAGTATCTCCCCTTTGTGAGTACAATAGTTTTACGAGGCATCATGTGGTGTGGGGAGTGCCCGGTGTTCCCAGAGGGGGAAATTTTTTTTCCCTCAATCCTAAAAGCGCCTAGAGGAAAGAATATTTTGACTTATTAAAATTATTGAAATATTAGTTAAAACTTGTCGCAAATGTCTAAATATTGCATTGTTAGGCGAGTACGAACGATTCCCGAAATTTCAAAGCTCTAGCTTGATGGGAAGTTGGTTAAATTAACGATCGAAAATTTGATGACACACACACACACATACACACCAAGTGAAATTCAGAATAATTCGAGATAAAAACCAACATTTTTTAAAAACAACGTTTTTATATGGTGGCAAAGTTTATTAAAAAGAATTATTGAAATATTAGTTAAAACTGGTCACAAATATCTTTCCGTTCCGTTTCGCGGATTTAACGCTCAGCCAAAAACAAACAAACAAAAAAAAAAAACGCCAAGTTTGGTGCCAATTTTTGAAATCGCGCCAAGTGTTTGGGCTAAACTGCATTATTAAAGAAAATATTAATTAAAACTTGTCGCAAATGTCTAAATATTGCATTGTTAGGCGAGTACGAACGATTCCCAAAATTTCAAAGCTCTAGCTTGATGGGAAGTTGGTTAAATTAACGATCGAAAATTTGATGACACACACACACACACACCAAGTGAAATTCAGAAAAACGTTGTAAAATCTTCAAAAACTGCAATAGCTCGTGCATAAGTAAGATAATAGCAATGAATCCTTTCTGAGTTTTATAAGAGACTCCAAAATTGTTTGTTGCATTCAAAAAATGATATTTGAAAATAAAAATAATTTGAAAAAAGAAATTAAAAGAGTTTTATGAGCAAAATAAATTCGTTAAATTGTTGAAAGAGATGAGTTAACATGATCATACTTTTATTTGAATTTTTCAGTCTAAAAGGTAATAAAATTTGGTAGATTTCTATTCTAAAAAAAAATTTTCAATCAATATTACGTAATAATCTCAAATTCCCACGTTATAATTGTATTTAAAGATACTGGACAGCTGTGATAACCGAGTGATCATGGTTACTATGTTCTTGACTGTTGATACAATTCACATAAAAACTCGTCGTGTGAACCCCTCAGGGGCTTGCCTGTTTAGGTTAGTACGGGAATCATGACCTCAAGATACCCAAAGGATTTTTTTCTCTTTTCTATAGATTGAAAATATAGGTACTAGTATAGTTCTATGGGTTGTCTTTGGTAAACACGGGTGACGTGCTCCCGGGATACTCTAGCGATCCTTTTCTATTTTCACCCCCTCCCCCTTCTCTGTTTTTCTACCCTACGTTTAAACTAGTTGGAAGTGAAGAGAGATGTCACCATTTGATCATTGATCAAAATTGCGTGATCAGTTGCCTACATACCCCACGTTCTGTAAATAGCGGGCAATACAAACAGAGAAAACATAAGTCTAATAGCTAAAGAATAATATAAACAGTTTTTATTGTCTGTTTCAATATTTAGTTGCATTTTTCACTGCATGATTTCGGGAAGAGAGTGACCTTAAGAAAAATCTTGGTAAAATATAAATATAAAAGCCTTGAAGAATGATAGAAATATATTTTCAGGTTCTCAGATGATTTATTGTAACATACAAATAATCTGCAATCCTTACTTAAACAAAAGTGGCAGAAATGCAAGATGTAATATTAGATTTCATAGATTGCACTTAATCACCCTTCATGACAAAATAAGCTGTGTGTGTGTTACAATTACATATTTTATACTTTCTCTAAATGAGAGAAATGAAATTTTATTACAAATTTGTGCTTGAATTGCTATTATCTCATAAAAATATTATTAAATGTTTATATCCTTCTAACGTATTGAAAGCTCATTGAATTAAATTATATTTATTCAAATAGCCTGATATTCTTTAATGAATAAATTTATCGCTAGGTTTCTTCAAATGCTATAGATAACTAGTTGTTGTGTCTATAAATCTTTTAACCTTGGATTGATTTTAGTATTTTGTTATAGAATAAAGAAAGTTTTCACATTAATGCTTGATACTGTGCACCCTTTTCTATATAAGTTGTCTTTTTTGTGAAAATCTAGAAATGTGTTATCAAAGAATTTTTGTGGCTAGTTCATGTGTATTCATGTTCGAATACATATAAAAAAATTATTCTCATTTTTATAATTCATAAAATTTGTTACTTTTAAACAGTAACGAAATTAAAAACTACCTTATTTTTAATCTATTATATTTAAGTGCATCGTGTGTGAATATATTTCGGACTCAAAGAGCAACGATTAAATGTTTTTAAAGTAAATAAATTGATAATTTTTCTATACGAATCTTTATTTCATTCTAAATAAAATTAAAAAAAAAAAAGATACTTTTGGATTCCTTTGCGGAAAACATGGACATGTAAAAATATCTATTATCATTTCCAAGTTTTTTTGAAAATGTTTTTCAAGTTCTGGAACATTTAATTTCAGTTTATTTAATTTAGAATAAGCTTTTATTTATTTATTTTTAATTATTGAATTAACTTCTCTCATCCAGTAAAATTCTAATTATCCAATATCGCCGCCAACCTTCATCTCAATTGCGAATGAAAAAATATTACTCACTTCTGTCATCGATCATATTTATTATGTCTGCGACCTTCCCTTTTTTCTGGGTACGTCTATCTGTTTTTCATCTACTATATCAATATAAGAAAGATAAAAGGCGTATTACTTCAGTTTACATTTTTGAAAGTCGACGAAAAATAGCTTCTATATTTATTCTTCCTTTTTATTCATGTACTGGCTGAGTCTTGTTAATTTTTAAAATATTAATATGCTTTGTTATGAAGAACGGTGTGAGTAAACACTAGTAAAAAACTGAATTATACTCGCTGATGTGTTTTATGAACGAATACAATGAATGTATTTACTCTTTTTACAGTGTTATAAAAAACAATGTTGAAAAAAAAAATTACTGTAGTTTATTAGACTTTCAAAGAGGCACAGGAAGTTTTGGTTACTCTTTTGATAATTTATGGAAATTGAAATTATAGATGAATTTAATTTGAACGAATTTACAAAAAAAAAAAAAAAAAAGGGTTGGAAAACGCTGTAAATTATAAATGGGGTTAAAAAGAGAAAAAAAATAGCCTGATGAAATTATATATTTAAAAAACGTTAAAATGAAAATGATACATCAAAATTGACATTAATTAAAAACAGACTTTTACGAAAAGTATTTTAATAAATTTTTACTACTAATTTCTAAAAATTACCTGTTTTTTACGTCATTTTAATCGTCTAAATGCCATATAAATAAAAAAAAACTAATCCGAAATCTATAAATAATCTTTAAAACTATTATTTAGAACTTAAATTTGACGTTATTTGTGTTAACGTTGACGTTTAAATTTGACGTTGGCAACTGCCTGTTAGAAATCATCAGCATAAGGAAGCAGCAAATTGAATCATCTAGTATTTTAATTTATTTTTAAAGTAACAATCGTTTTTAGTATTTAAAATATGTTTTCCGAACCATGTAACGGTTTTTCGGTTCCGGTTTCAATTTTTTTTTATCCACTTTTAAAATAAATTCCATGTTCAAGATTTACCAAAATTGTTAAATTTATTGTGTTATATATTCACAATGGGGGGAAGGGGTAGAAGTGGGCATTTCGAAATGAATTGGGCTTTTTCTGTTTAGGTATAGCAAGGTGTGGAAGTTTGGGTGCGAGATACCATCTCAAGTAATCTGAGATCACTAGACTGAAATTCAAAATGATAAACCTTAATATAGCTAGTTAGAAAAGATATTAAAAATTCAAATGAAACCAAATTATTTGACCATGGCTTTGGGGTGCAGTAACTCACTGGTTACGATTTTAGTGTTCGAGTCCTGTTCCATCCAAAGCCCACTAAGTGGATTAATGGAGTATGTTGCTCCAATTAATATATATATATTCGTCCTACGTCCGAAACCGAAATTATCAATCCATCACAATCACAACCCCCCTTCCATATATATATATATATGTGTGTGTGTGTGTGTGTGTATGTATGAGTGTATTTCTCTCTCTCTCTCTCTATATATATATATATATATGATAAAATGAGGGAAAAAAACCACATCATCTTTCCTTCTTTTTTAATTTTCTTTCTCTTTCGGGCATATTTTACCTTTTTAACGCTCAACCGATTTCTCACGAATCTTAAACTTCAACTTTCACTCTAGTGCTTGTTGTGGTAGAATCACGAACCACCTTTAATTGCTGAATTAGCAAAAATTCGGGACTTCCCAGTTCTCGTGTAAAACGATGTCACTCTTTAAAAAATAGTTATAAAGCCGCTAGATTTCATAACCTTTTTCAGTATAATGTGATTCGATTATTGGGAACAATTATTGTAATTCTTGAATAACCTAGTCTAACAGTCTGGAGTCTATATCAAAATTAATTATATTTCATTCCATTCTTTTGTTGTTGTTTTTTCCAGTTTTTCTACTTATCTTTTTTTGATAATTTTAGTAGTGATGATTTTAATTTTTTTTTAATTTACTTTCTTTTGGAAATTTCTAATATATATATAATGTTTTTCTTTTTTAGTTAAATTTGCATATTTATTTTTATTTACTTTTCTTTGTTTGCATGCTTTATTTGTATATTTACATGCAATAGTGAAAATGCTTTTTATTCATTGATAAAGTAATTAGAATTTCTTCTATACTGTATTATTCCTTTTAATTATTGACATTTTTTCCTGACTTGTTTATGATTGTAATAGATTGATGTTTATTTACATTTAAAAATAAAGTTTTGTGTGTAAACTCATAAAAACATTCGAGAAGAAAATAAGCAAGCAATCTGTGGCGTGCCTCAACAGCCACTTTAATTCCCCTGAACTGGAATCAGCTTGCAGCAGAGAAGTGAACTGAAATGATCAAACATGAAGAAACTCGTTCTCCTCCACAGAAGAACTCACCTCTCTGACTGGCACGACATAACGAGCACGTGCTCTTTCCTTGCTTATTTTTTTATCAATGTAATTTCTGTAATGACCTTTATGTAATTTCAAATTTAAAAATATATAATTAATATGCTAACCTTTTGTCTCATTTCTATATTTATGGCATGGATAAAATTTTAACTTAAATCACTACACCTCGCCTTACAATTCCAAAGGAATCCAAACAAATCAAAACATAATACGAACAAAGAATCAAAAAATGTTCAATAACACAAAATGGACCACAACCAAAATATATATACGGAGAGAGAGAAAAAATTAATATAGAAAATTACCCACTCTAAAAACGAAATGATTTGGCGAAAGATAATTTCGCCATCGACCAATTAGTGTCAGAACTAAATAAAAACATGAATATAATAACGCAATTTTGAAAAAATAAAAACTTCTAAAAGAACGAAACAATAAAAAAGCAAAAACTTATGAAAATAAACAATGAAAATAATTTAAAAACTAAATAAATGAAATTTAAAGAATTGATTAATTAAAATAACAGTCTTAATTGCTGAAAATCATAACTAAACTATAATATAAAAAATTGAGCCATTTTATAATTTTTTTATTTTAAATTTGTTTTTAAAAAGTAATAGAGTAATCAGCCGTTGCACATGTAATATAGAAATTATATAAATTATTTTGAAAATTTAAAAGCATAGTAACAAATTTAAAATTTCTAAGTAAATAGTTATATATTATAATTATACAGATATTTAAGCTAAAACTGCTATTAAGAAAGGAACTTTATAAATTGGAAAAAGTAATTATCTCTCTTGTCAAATATATTAATAAGAATTCTATTATCAACAATTTTTAAGTTAATATTTGAAAAAATCTACTTCAAATGAATAAATATTAGTTTCAAACAGATTTAAATAAGAAAGATAAAATGATAAATATGGTTTAAATTCTGGGTTGAAGTTATTTTGGAAAGCTATAAAGTATTAACTATAAAATATATCTAAACAAAATAAATTTATTGTTGTCTATAAAATTTTGTTCATAGAAATGTAAATAAATATTGGTAAGACTTACTAGCTGGTCCATCCTGTTGAACATTTTTAATTTGTTTACATTTTTATCGTTAAAAGTGTAATTTTCTTTTAAAGCAATATTAATAAGGAACTTAAATTTTTCAAAAGATGTAGAACTATTAATTTTTAAATCTGTAAAATTAACTATGATAACAATAATTAAATCTTTTATATCCATAAAATCACACAAATCTTCTAAATCATAATTAAAAAATAGAGTAAATTTCTTTAACTTTTATATGTAGTTAATAATTTCATAACTATTTTTAATAACAGTCTTGTCAAATTCATCTATAATATTTTGTGAAATATTTTGTAAGATTTTACCAGCTTTCGTAATGTAAGTATTAAAATCATTAGTCATAGTTCTAAATTTAATAGGTGTTTTACGAAATTTGGGAGTTAAAAAGTTGTGAAGAAATTTTACAATATTCATAATATAACCTATTTTCTAAAATAAAGCTTTAATTCTATTGGTGATTTCGCTATCACTATTGGTAACATCAATAAAAGCATTATTATTAAGAATAGATGATTATTAGTTATATTAATATAAATTGTTTTGAAAACAATAGAATTTGAAAACAATATCTGGAAGCTTATCAATATAACAAATAATGAACTCATTCTGTAATTTTTCATAGATTCTTGTAGATCTCTGAGCTTAGTGCTCTCTTTTTCTTAAAATTCAAATATTTAATTTCTTCAATAATATATACAGGGTATCCAAGAATTATCTTTACAACTTTGAACTTTAATAACTTCTAAGCTAAAAAAGATATTTATATTCTGTTCTCTGCAATTAATAATGCAACTCATCAAGGTTTTTTTTTTTTTTTTTTCTGTTCAGGTACACCGCAATATATATACCATGAGTGGCCCTAAACACATCCAGTCTGCATTCAATTTCCTACCAGGTATGCTATAACATCTCGTCTGTGACAATGGTAATGCAGCTTTTTAAGTCAGAAACGTCAATAACCTTTGTTCGGTTAACAGCATCCTTCAAATAACTCCACAGAAAGAAGTCGAAGGATGTATTGTCCCGAGATCTTGGTGGCCATGGGATTTCACTACCCGTCCAATCCATCGGTTGGGAAAGGTTTCATCTACGTGATCATGGACTGCTCTTAACTAATGCGAGAGCACCATCCTGCTAGAACCAAACATAGGGCTGAAAATCCTCAAACCGAGGATGAGCAAAGAGTTGAAGCATCTCCAGGTAGATGCCATCATTAACTGTATTTTCAGTGAAGAAAAAATGTCCAATGATTCGGTTGTGCATCAGACTACAACGAACATTAACCTTTGGGCTGTCTTTTTCTTTCTCTAGTGTTTCACGTGGAGTTTCTGAACCCCAAATTCGTACGTTATGATGGTTCAACTGGCCAGATGCGTTAAATGTTGACTCATTACTAAAGCCACCTGTTTCAAGAACCCTTCATTTTCATTGATACGGTGTAACATCTCTGTGGCAAATTCCGCACGATATGATTTGTATGTTGGTAACAATGCCTGCAACAACTGTACCTTATAGGCATAGAGACGCAACCGTTTGTGAAGCACCATGTGGACTGTGGACCTGGGTATTTGCTGTTGCCTAGCAGCCTAACAAACTGACTTTTTCGGATTGCACAGGAATGCTTCACGCTCAACATTTTCATTACTTGATCTGGGTCGTCCTGCTCTTTTTTTTATGTAATACGGAGCTTGTAGTCGTGAAGCTAGTGTGGCATTCACGGATGCCGGGTCTCTTTTAAATTTGGTCCCGAAGTTCCGATGAACTAGTGTGTCCTATTTGCTCTCTATGAACCATGCACACATTGTGCTTTCTCCTGTGGGGTCCACATGCTCACTTATAACTAGCTAGTCTAAACAGAAAAGAAACTTGATGAGTTGCACTATTAACTGCAGAAAACAAAATGTAAATATCTTTTTCAGCTTAGAAGTTTTTAAAGTTTAAAGCTGTAAAAATAATTTTCTTGGACATCCTGTATTTATGTTCTTTAAAAGTTTCAATCAGTAAATTATCTTTAATAGCCAAATTAGTTAAAAATTAACAATGTTTTCATTAATTTTTCTTTAATATAATTATTATTGTTACACATTATAATTGTGTAACTTGAACCTGTAGTCATAGTATATCTAAGATTTTTATTCCTAACAATATTTAGATTACCTGTAATCACATGTTGGTATTCTGCATTTATACTGTAGAATCTCGCTACAACGATATCCTCTTTAACGATAATTCTCTCTATTACGATATTTTTTCGTATTCCCGGCTTAAGCTCCTTCAGATTAATGTAAAGTAGTTCTCTGTATTACGATAATCTGTTCTTGTTTTTGCTAATTCTATGTATAACGATGCTAATATTTTCCTTTTCATCACAATAATTCTCTCTATTATGGTTTTTTTTTTTCAAAGTCCATCTGATGTCTACGAATTAAACGCTATATATATATATAAAAAAAGAAAAGTCTAGATAAAATGTGGTTGGACCGTTGGTTTGGGTTCTCAAGTCACACACTCTGTCGAAACATTTCATCAAAGTTTTGCAATGCTCTTGCTGATATAACTATGGTAACAAGAAAGGGCATTTCTTGTAAGGAGAAAATAAAGTTGACATAACCTTGAAAACACAAAGTTGATATTTACTCCTATCCCTCTCTTCGCAAAATGGTAAGGACTCCTTTCACCGGAAGTGATAGATAAAACCTCGAAGCATTTGGGAGAATACTTTGTGATACTTTCTTTTGTCTGCACTTGAGTATCATATGAATTACAATCTCTGATAAATTGCGTCATTTACGGTTATTCGAATCGGGAATTATTCTTGTACTATGCTTGAAGATTTTCATTAATTTATTTATGAGTTGAGTAAGTGTTTATTTAGAAGTTTGCTTAGTGAAAATCAATAAAAATGGTTCTGAAAGAAAAATCCATCGAAGTTAAATTTAACGTCGTTAAAGATATTGATAGAGGTATTAGGCAAGCTAAGATTTGCAAAAATTACGGATTTTCATAATTGACTATTGCAACATTTTAACAGAAACAGAAGGAAATCAAAAACATTTTCAACTCTAATGATATCTATCCTCAATGAAAGAGGATAAAGAAAACTTTAAATGACGAAATAGATGCTGCCACGTTGAAAAGGCTTAGAAAAAAACGGGTTCTGAATGCATCTTTAAATAGGCCAATTATTTACGAGCAAGCCAGAAAATTTGCATGGGGATCTCAGATATCAAAACTATCAATGGATGGCCAAAAAGGTTTCGAGACCGACATAGGATGTCTGTCCATGGATTACATGAATAAAATATATATAACTATTATACTCTGAATGACATGCGCACATGACGACAGAGAGAAAAGTGTAAATTTTTTGAAAAATATTCCGTTGATAATGTCTATAACACAGATGAGACGGGATTATTTTTCCAGGTGTTATCTGAACGAACACTAACTTTCAAAGGAGAAACCTGTAAAGGGGGCAAGAAATCCAAACAGAGGTTAATAGTATTCCTGTGTACAAATATTATTACGTTTTCCTTTTTGCAAAGGGATAACTCTATTACGCTAGCAGCGTATTTGGAACTGCAATTGAATAAGGCAAAATAGCTCTTAAGAAATCATAATATTAAAAATAATACTGGATTCTGAAAACGATAAAATATCGTTAACGTTAAAGTTCAATGGGCGCCTAGAGCGCGGAGCGCTCTTCCAGCCCAAATCTAGTAAATAAAAAGTCCATTGGTGAAGTGGATTTAACTTTGAGTAGAGGATTGTCCTGAGAATGTATGCTGAAAAAAATTGAAAGAAACAGATGAAAAAGTTTCGAGAAAAAAGCAGTTAAAGATACCAGAATAGCTGGCGCCATCTATTGTGGAGAGAGTCAGTTGGTGGAGTAAAGTTCCACGAGGGGAATGTTGAGCTTGTTGTGAGTGGAGTAGAGCGACTGTGATTGGCTGCCCTCGAAGGAAGCTAAGTTAGATGGAAGGTTAGTGAGATGGTGAATATTTCGGCAAGTGCTTTTAGCTGGTCTATTGCTTCAAATATGCTATTGAATGGATTTTTTTGATGGTTTTTGTGTTGTAGTGTGGAATATTTTTTGCAGTGCTAGTGGGTTCTTGAGATTCGACAATTTGGGGCGCCATCTGTTGTTTGGAAGTGACAGCATTTGCAAATGTGTAGTTTTCTCGGACTTTGTTGGTTTCAGGTGTATTATTTTTTGTGGTTGAGCTTTTGCGTGGTTTTGGGAAAAATTTGCATCCTCCGTATGAAACGGAGTGACCGATTTCGTTGCAGTTTATGCATTTTATGTCAGTTAATTTTCCTGTAATATTGCAGTCCATGGTGGCGATAAAATATCCAGCCATTTTAAAGATCAAAAACGTTTATTTCATATAAACTAAACTAAAAATTGCCAAAATACAGAAACAAAACTTTTGCTTAATATTTACATTAGGTTACAGTTAATACGCGCAAGTACAGATGCCGTGAATTAATAATAATAAAAAAAAACTCTGAAGACATGACAAATATGTCAGGAAAGGATAAATTAAAACCTCTTGTAATTGGAAGATTCTTAAAGCCAAGATGCTTTTAAAACATTAAGAGCATGCCAGTAGACTACACTGCGAACAAGCGGGCTTGGATGACTTCAAAAATATTTAGTGAATTGTTATTAAAACTATTCACACATTATTAGGTAGGGTAATAATAAAATTACATTTTAATTTTATTATTACCTTACCTAATACATTATTGGGGTTTTATTTATTTACCCCAAAATAGTTAACTAAAAATATTTAACCTATATATATAAATAAAAATTTATTATTTAAATATGCGATAAACATTTTTAGGCTGTGTCGTCTCCAGAATCTTGGGCAAGAGTACTTCACTCAATATTGGGGGGGAGGGTGTTAAAAATTATTCAACACTGTAAACATGTTGTTCTCACTCCACTTAATATATATTATTATTTGCGGGAACGCGAGGGGAGGGATGCTGAATGAAAGCAGAGCATCCCTGGTGTCGCCACTGGATATGGAAAATAAAATTCTTTTCGTCCCAGTATTAATTCCCTCTATAACGAAAATTCTCTTTTGAACGATATATTATTTTGACCCCCAAAATATCGTTATAGAGGGATTTTACTGTACATTCTTTATAGTCGTTTACAATTACAAATATTATTTCTATGTAAATCTTTGCAATTATTATAATTAAATCGAATGTCCTATATTTTTTTCATTGAATTTAAAAGCCTTTTCAATATTAATATTATTCATAGGAATTAAATTTTTATGCTTTTGAAGAATATTGTTAAAATTTATATTACCAAAAGATTTATTCATAAATCTAATCCTACAATTTTTTGATTAATTTAACACACATACACACACACATATATATATAAACAAAATATAAATAGTACACATTATGACCATAAAACATTTTAGGAGTAATTAAAAAAATATATATATATATATATATACATACATATATATAAGAAAAAAACTAAATATAAATAAAAAAATAACCAAAAGTCAAATTAAAAAATATTTACATAAATCAAACAAAAGTTTACTTAAATAATCAAAACGATTTAAGATTTAAAACCCTAAAATTTCAAAACAAACTATTTAAGAATCAAATAATTTAATAAACAACAAAGTGATAGAAAAGCCAAAATTTGGAAAAATGTTAATAATACTGTTGCCTTTGAAATGGAATCATGTTATATATATATATATATATATATATATATATATTTGCGAGAAACCAATCTAGAAATTCTGAAACTTGTATTTTTAGTAAGTCGAGGAATTGTAGCGCTAAATTAAACCCTGACATTTAATAGTAAATCTCTTCTGGTGAGATAATTTTATTTATTTGGCGAGAGAATTCGTCTGCCAATTTCAGACTCAAAAGAATGTGAAGAGGCGTTTAAGTGGCATCATTGTTAGTCAAGTTACAAAAGCTAATAAAGCATTTTGAAGAAAATGAAAACGTGTTTCATTTGCATAAATAAAAGCACAATTTTCGGAAGATTGTTAGTGGTAGAAAATTTCTACCACTACTTGCTATTACAATGTTCCCTAAGATATTTTTTAAGGTAATTCAATTTATTTTACGGTACTCCCTCTAAAATCTTACACTTCACCAATCCGAACTTCCAGTAATCCGCCGTTTTTACGCCAGTCGACAAGCGATAGAAAATTATTTTATGCCTTCTACTTGAATAGAATGTAGGGTATCAGTACAAAATAGTGCATTTTTTTTTATAGTTTTAATTATTTCATATGTTTGACACTTTTCTATTGTGTAACTGCATTATCTTTTATGTAATAATGCATATATTTTCCTGTTTAATTTTGTTATTTTTAGTGATTTTCTAGTAATCCGACGATGTCCTGGTCTAATATCTGCCGGATTACCGAAAGAACACTGTACTTTTATGTTCCGATTATGGTGATAGTTTTGTGTGTGTGTGTGCTATCTCTCCTTTATTTTATTTGTTGAATCTTATTCATTAAAGATTATATACACAAAATATTATGGGAGCTTGACTTATTATTCCTCAGAGAATGTCAAAGTCATGAAGTTCATGTCTTCATATATATATATATATATATATATATATATATATATATATATATATAATTCATATTAAATTATATAAATTATTATTTCGAAGACAATCCTTTGGTGGAATCTGAACTTAAATTCACGATTCGATTCAAACAATCACCATAATAAGCCAGTGACGGATTTAAAAAAAAAAATCGATAGCGGGTGCGAATTTTTTTCTCTTTAAAAAGTTTATAAAACTTAAAAATTATATTGGCTTATTAAAAATTATTTCGTTTATTATTCATGCTTACTAAGTCCTTAATCTAAAAATAAGGGTAGTAGTAAGGGGGTGTAGGCACTAGCCCACCCCCCTGTATCAGCTACTGATTACAGAGTTCGTGGCCTTGACTGTCAGCATATCGTGACCAGAAAGAAGATGAAATTACATATCATAAATCACATTTTATTAAAATGCATACCATTTCTGATTTTTTGAATTTTCTTTTACACCAAAATAATAATAAATTCCATAAATTTATGGAAACTTCACATAAGAAAAAGTGTTTCAATTTGTGAGAAGTATTATAATAAAAACGTCTAATTAAACTTTTACATTTATTAAGCACTATTTATTGAAACTTAATCAATAAATTTTGTATATCATGTGTGTTGAGCTTGCGTGGTTTTAAAAAGAAAGCGCTACATTAAAGTTAATAAAATCATTAAAGACATGATGAGGCTCTACTATTCAAAAATTACAACCAGTATAAATGCAGAAAATTCCCATTTCATATTATTGAGTCATGTGATCAGCAAACAGAAATTTTAAATAAGAATACCAAGCTTAAAATCATATTTCCTAAAGATAATCGAATATCTTTGTATCAGAGGTTTTGGTAAGAGCAAAAACAATTTTTTTTTTCTAAATGCCATAAGCATTCGCAAATAGTGAGTGTATGTAAATGTAATTTTCATGGCGCAAGAGTTGGAAGAGTATATGCGAGGCCGAACAGAATGAAGCAAAAAAATAAATAAATAAATAAATAAAACGTTTCTAATCTTGTGAAAAAATAGAATTCCGTAAAATCAATTTATCTAAAATTGTTGAAAAGTAAAAAAAATAATCTATAAATAGGAAATCTTTGAGAAGTATAGTTTAAAATAGTAAATTTATCAAAGTACAGAAATATAAACGTAGAAGCGAAGCATGAGACAATCATTACATTTAATTCCGATTCTTAAAGAGCCTTAAAAGGATTCTTTTCCAACTCGTACGTTAACCAGGAGTCATCTACATCATAGAGGATCGCATTATCGTCCTCTTCAAGGTTAGATAGAGTAAAAACATTTTTTTATATTTATCAGATATGTTTATTTCTGTTTTGTCTTTATTGCCTGTTTTTATTTTATTCTTCAGAGCCACGTTAAGTACGCGAATGAGAAGCTGAGTTTTATTTGTTTTGTAAGTGGATATTATGGTAAAAGAGGAAGGTGGAATGCATGACTGAAAGGATGAGGATGACTTGGAAATTGCAGTTGACAAAGATGTACAAGGCATCGTGCGAGATAGAGATAACATAGCTATTGGAAGATAAATTACTTAAGTTATGTTTAGGATCAATTTGAGAAGTAATTGGGAGTTAAGTTTCTTGATCATACAAAAGCGATTTTCGAGGTTTAACTCCTTAGCTTCAAGTTAACAAAATATTGTTTTTTAGCTTTATCTTCTTGGATGCTTTTTCCCCCCTCCCTTCCATCAACCACTGAGTACAAGCCTTAGAATTGATGGATAAGATTGAGAGCAATTGATGTATTTAAGCTCTAGAGTGCAATCCGAGTCGGAATGACAAAGCAGAAGCTCATCTAGAACAAGCCTGTCGACTGCGGCAAGCTGTTTGAGAATGTCCAAACTTCTGGCACATAAAGCAGTGAAAAGGGTTAGGAACATAAGGTGACAATGTAAATAACCGGCCTGTTACGCGAGTTGGCAATTGTGGAATACTGAAGGTGAGAAATATGCTCCGTGGGAAATTGCTTATTATTTTTTCGGATGAAAATCAGTTGGATATTAACGACACTCTGGTGCTATAAGCCTTCCAGGATCTCGGACCGAGATGTGCAAAGCAAGTTGGATTCAGAAATAACGCGTGGCAAGTATTCAGGAACTTATAAGAAACAGCTATGGAAATCCACCAATGTCTTGAAGTCCTTTTTGAATAGCAAAAGGAGACTGCGAGGCGAGTGCTTTATTAGGTTTAGAACAAAGGATTTACCTTTATCTTTTGGACAAATTTATTGACATTATCAATACTAAGATTAGTTTGTAAAGTTGGTGAATTAAGGTCTTCGCCAGGGCGTCAGTGAGTGAGTGAATGTAAAGTTTATTGGCGCAAGAGCCAAATATGGTTATGCTGCGCCAAACAAGATTAAACTGTGGTCTAGACGTGAAGTTGAAAAAAAGATAAGTGGTTGACAAGAAGGAGGGTCGAAAATAGAGAAGGATCGCTAGGGTATGCCGGGAGTTCGCCAGGACGCATCAGAGATTGATCCATAGTAGAAATGTATTCATCCTGGTGGGCAACTAACCAACATGGGGGGCAATTACCGGACAATTGGCAATCGTTAGGCACGGCACTTACCTTGAAGTCACCCAGGAAATAGTACAGCAACATCAGGGCGAGGATCCGCTGGGAAACCCAATGCACCCCTTACAGCAATGGGCCAGTAGAGTCTCTTTGCGAGTCCGAAGAAAACACCATCAACCGATCGACAAAAGCGAACTCACTCCTGTCACTCGTTTACAGCGAGGCATGAATCAAAGTGAACGCAAAAGGAGACCACTTTTCTCCTTGCAGGACGCAGCACACGGCAATCATGCGAGTTTTCAAGCCAATGCAGGGAGAAAAAATAATAATAAAGGTAAATACGAAAAATGCACAAACAGAGAAACTTTTGAATGCCAGATGAGAAATATTTAATCGTAATTGCAATTTTTTAAACATAAAAATACAAGTACTAACAGTATCATGTTCAGAGTGTGAAAAAATGTGCGTCTATGATCTGACAGGAAAAATGAAAGAAAAAATTTGCTTGATGAGAAGGGGATCGAAAATAGAAAATGATCGTTAGGGTTACGTGGAGGCACATCACCCGTATTTACCAATGACAGTAAAACCCTATATGGGAGAAAAATATTACTAGAGTGCCTCGGAATCTCGATTCCTCGCATTTCCTTGGAAAAGGAAAGTCCTGGATGGAAACAAATAATCAACTTTACGAATATTCTTTGATTTAACTGAATTCACAGAATTAATCTTGATTATTTTTTTTCTTGTGAATCAGTATTGGTTTGATTGATTGTTGCTAACGTCACACTTAGAAGCGACTCAAGGGCTATTGGCGATGGACCTCCTAATTTTGAACCTCGGTCAAGTGATAAGGAGTGAGTGACAGTGGATTTTAATGGCGCAAAAGCCAAAGAAGTCAAGTGATAAGGAACACACCTGAGTTGGATAGCCTCGAAACTTCCACACTATCCCAACGTGAGGACATTGAGCCCCCAGAACTGGATTTGTTTTATTAACGTCGCACTAAAAGCAACACGTGGGCTATTGGCGACGGAACTCGTAATTTTGAACCACGGTCAAGTGACGAGGACGACACCTGAGCTGGCACCCTCCTCTCCTAACATCCACACCACGCTAACGGGAGGACTTTGGGCTCCGAACAGATTTAACGTGCATCAGGTCCGGCTGGTCTTTGGCGGCCAGGGATCGAACCCGCGACTGATCGAAAACCGCCGGTCGCGAGTCCGCGACCTTGACCACTAGGTTACCGCGGCTCTTACTCGACAGAAACAACGCATGCCATGACCACCTGTGAATTTGTTTAATCTAAGATGCTAGTTGATTTGAATTAAAGTCGCACTAAAACTGCAGAAAAGTTTTGGCGAAGAATTTTGTAATTTAAGTACTTTTGTCAAATGATGCCGTCGACAAGTTCACTGATTTCCGTTTTTAATTTCTATACCTTCCTATGGGAGTGAGTGATAATGAAGTTTATTGGCGCAAGAGCCAGATGTGGCCATACTGCGCCAAACAAGGTAAATCTGTGTTCTAGACGTTAAAACTATGAAAATAGATTAGTCAGCAAAAAGTGTCAAGTGAGAAAGGAAATTTAATTGGCGCAAGAGCCAGATATGGCTATGTTGTGCCAGAAATGATTTAACTGTGGTCTAGACGTGAAAAAAATGGAAGAAAAGACACAAATTGGTTGACAAGGAGGAGGATCGAAAATAGAGAAGGATCGCTGGGGTATCCCGGGGGCGCGTCACCCGTGTTTACCAAAGATAGTAAGCCCCATAGGAAAGAAAAAGATCACTAGGGTGCCTCGGGGTCATGATGCCCATACTTACCTGAAGAAGGCCCCCTTACCTTGAGGTCCCTTGATATAATCCCCAGGGGCAGGATGCCCGGCGCCGGGTACCCATTTTAATCGCCTCTTAAGATATGCATGAGCTACAGTGGGACTATTCTGCCATTCCCGGTCACCTTCCTATGGGAAAGCATTGAAGCAAGATTGAACTTAAAAATGTCTTAATCTCCTATTGTTTAATATGACTGTCTCTGGAACAGGTCTCGAACCTGATAAAACTCAAAGACATGGAGCTCGCGACTTTGGTCATGGGTTATCGAGAACACAAAAAAATAAAACTGAGAATTAATTAGTCAGGAATAATCATTTTATATATAAATCAATGTTCTTACAGTTGATAGATACTTTTGCCACAATCAACAAAAGAATGTGGTACTAAGATTCAAAAATAATTTTAAAAGATTTTCATTAAATGAATTTCGGAATTCACCTATTTTAATTTAAATTTTGATATGCAAGATAGTCATTCCAAAGTACTTGTGTAAGTATACAAAATTTTTCCTAATTTCTTCGAATGTATTTTTAGCTTACTGAATTTTGTTTTAAATGTGAAATAGTAATATACTTTTATTTTAGAACTTCTATTTCACTATAACTATACACAATAGCAGATCCTGAGGTGGTTTAGCGTACCCCGTCATAATTTCGCCACAAACAAAACAATATACTTGAACAGGAAACCTCACCCAAATTTAAAAGTACTTTATTGTTTTTCTTCAAAGTTGTTTGTGTCTAAGCACAGAACTGAGCTACTTAATGAACTCAAGTTTCTAGGTATCAATTTTATTCTTGAATTGATATTTAGTTTATTTTTAGATTGTGGACCAAGTAAAAATGAACAATAAATGAAATAAACACTGTTAAGTCTTATTAACTTTTTGAAGGAAAAAAATTATGTGTGCTTTCCCTGACAATTTTATCCTGGATCTACCACTGACTATACATGTTCTTTACTTTATTCCACTAATACATGAACCATTTGCATTAGTTATACTGGTGATTTAGATATCATTCCTACATATAATTTAAAATTATCTAAAATATTCAATTTTATTTATAAAAATGAATTGTTCTTAAATAAGTTAAAGTATTCTAAATGTGACCTTACTTCAGTGTTTGGAAACCTCATAATTTATGTATCAAGAAAGAGCTAGAAGATTCGATATTAAATAAATAAAGGAAAAGCTATTTAATTAAAATTTCAATATATAACACATCGATCAATAACTCCCGAGACTAACCCAGAGATGGCGCTCGTAGTAAACCAGTAACCAGGTCTTTCTAGAGAACTAACCTTTGCTTGAAACGTGTCAAAATTTTAAGTCGATCGGACCAGGAAAAAGGTTTTTTGAAGTGAAGTGAAAAAGGTTTTTTCCAAGTGGGTGCCGCGATTGCTTTCGATGGAACAAAAACAGCAACGAGTCGATGATTCAGAAAGCTGTTTATCGCTATTTACTCGCAACAAAAAAGATTTCTTGCGGGAAAAAAAAAAAAAAAAAGGGGGGGGGGGGGAATATTTGGAAAAGCGTTGGAACGATTGTATCACCCTAAAAGTTGATTAACAAAAGGTGTTATGTTGATGAATAAAAAAATGTTGTTTTCAATGTTAGACTCGGGAGTTATTGATCGATGTGTTATAAAATTTGATTTTTTATTGAAGTATTTGGAATACTGTCAATATATTTTAAATTATATAAATGAAAAAAACAACATCAATTTGAAAAGAATTTATTCATTTTCACAACTACATTTGTATTATTTTGATGAATATTTCATTTTTATATTCATGTTAAATAACATTTAAGTACATTTTATACAAATATACAATACAAATTGGTCCAACATCATCAACATGATTTGTTGTATTAAAAATATAATTAAAAATCTAAATATTTTCTGCAAACATTTCTAATAATTTATCATATAAATAATACCAAAAGGAAGATGGATATACCCGCCTTCTTTACCAATTAAAATGGCAGTAGAGATTCAGAACAATTATCACCTTTTAATCAAAGTGAATTTATTTTTAAACACAATGTGTGTCTGATTATCGAGAAATAGATTATAGTGTCATTTCCCTTCTCCTGTTTATACTTTTAAATATATGTAATAATTATAGCTTTTGTGAATATATAGAAATTGCATCGTACTTGCCAATTGTTTTCCCCGAAAAATCCGACATTCAAATTTTGAATATTTCTAATATTTTAAATCCATACCAGTTTAATAGACTATTCTTCACTAACTATTAATTAAAAAAATTATTTTAATCTTCAGATATCAATAATAATGCAGAACTTTCAAATATGAAAGATTACAATTTACACAAACAAAATATTGGCATTGAATAAATTATTAAAGTTGATTAAAAAATAATGAATGTTGCAAAGCAGTTTTAACACAAGTGTATCCCTCCTAGCTATAAATGTTAGTGCATAATGGAGATATGTGGGTTAAATAAATATTATGATAAAAAATATAATATGAATCAATACAGTGCAGAGTTGAACAGTAGAAAATCACATTATTTCTAAATATTAAACAACAAAAGTAAAAGATGAAACATATTTTAAGCTCAATATACTTTGTCAAACATTAACACAGTGCAATATGTGCTTAAGACATTTGAGTCTGTATCAAGAGTACATCATATATATTACATATATTACATCTCTCACCTTATATTATTCTAATTTCAAACATAAACCGTTTTTTTAAAAATATTAAATCATAACAAATAATAATCTATAAAAATTAAAGTAGAAAACTAACATTTTAACACAGAAACATTTTTAGCTTAATAAATATTACATTTTATATTATTAGACAAATCCTTCAGGAATTTCTTGGAAATATGAGATTCCAGATTGAAAATAACTTTGTTATATTTTAGCATACACAATTATAACTTTGTACTATTTATGTAACATACTTTTTAAAAATACCTTCACACAGAATTGAGTACTTGTAGCATTTAATCATTATATGGTTACGAAATGCTCTTTAAAAAATTGGATGCATTTTTTTTTTTAAAAAAAAAAAAATGTAATAAAACAATTCAATTTTCAGGAACATTACATCACTTTTCAGGATAAAATATGAGCTATAATTTTGTTCAATATAGGCACAGAAGTGATATGTTACAAAAATACCATAATATAACTCAAATTTCTTCAAATGAAATCTTATTACAAATTAAATGAATAATTTTAATGCATTTTACAACATACCTTGTACACATTACAATTTTTAAACAGAAGATACAGAGAAACCAAAAACAACTTTGAAAATTCAAGTTTTTCGATTAAAGAAGAAAAAAAGATGCAAGGCATTTAATCATAAAATATTTACAGTAGTGTTATGCCATCATGCATTTATTGTTAAATAGATGTATTATGTTATTAACTAAAAATGTATCATTTTAAGAGTAACATGTTTTATTTAAAAAAAAATGATTATAAATCATTGAAAATTAGAAGTTTATTAAACTCATTTTTAAATATTGAAGCAGTTTCCATGAAATATGGTGAAAAACACTGAAATAATTCAGATTTCATTTTAATATTTCAAATAATTAAAAAGTATTATTCTTAAGAGTAATACTTTTTACCCCATACAGCTAATGCCGATAAGCAGCTCTATTGAAATAAGAATTAATTTGTAGAAAGCATGTATACATTTCAACCCCCTTAAAGTACAACTAAAAGCTCATTTAAATTACTCTTGTGTTACATGTGTCTTACTTTGGTTTGTTGTACATGAACTGTGCTATAACACTTATGGTGCACATCAACTTTTAAAAGGCAATAAAAACATTTATATCAAGACACACAACTTATTACAAATCTACGAGCAATAATTGGCTAAAGTTATCAAACAGTTAATGCTAAGTACGAAATCAAATGCATGCATTAAGCTCAAGAGTTGAAAAAACTAAAGTGCAATATAACATTTTCAACTGATTGTCACTTTAAATATTTAATAAGCATTTCCAAGACAGTGACTTAGCATATTTCTTGACTATTTGCAACATGGAAGACTATTAGTAATCATTAAATAAATAGTAATTGCCACAAAATTTGACATTTATATAAAATATAATTATAGTAGTATAGTTTCCTTCAATTTTAAATAATATAGAATTAGAATATTTGGATAATTTGTTAGGAGAATAATAATTGCATATCAAGTACCATTTTGATTCATTTTTAAGAGTATTATATTTATACAAATATCAAAAATTTTCAACAATTTATTTGAACACAAATAGTTATAAAATAATTTTCCAGCCATATAGAAACAGTTTTACAGCAAAATTAAAATAATTTTTAAAAATTTACAAAACATAATTTTCTTTGGGGAAAAAAAAAAATTTAAAAAATTTCAAGATTTATAAAAACTTAATGTCTTTACTAATTGTGGCAATTACTAAATTTCAAATTTACAAATGTTGAGAGTTGGGCTTAAAATGTATGGTATATGAAAAATATGCAGTCCTTAGAGTACTGGTAATACAAAAATTGGCCTTTTATCTCATTCATGAAATTTAAATCCAAGTATAAGAATTATTTCAAATAACTATATTTTTAAAGGAAAATCTATATCAAGTCATATTAAAATAAAAATAAATTATAATAAAAAAATATGACTATGTTCCAACACAACAGATACCCTCTTAACCAGCTCTCATAGGACGAAATCCTTAGTAGAATAATGATATGGTTGGTTTGGTTTCATTAATGTCATACTTCGGTAACTTTTGGACTATTTGCAACATACCTCAATTTTTTTCAGGCCATTGTGTAAATCTATTAAAAACAACTTTTAAATATTAAAGCCAATAGGAAATTTTAAGTAATCATTTAACATGTATAGCACCCTCTATTATTGAATTACACATTGAATTTTAATGAAATCAAGATTCAAGACTGTGGGCTAAACTTAAACTCCATCTAACCACTATAATACTATAGTCAATGAGATGGCTGGCAAGTACAATTATATGAAATGTACGAACTTAATTACAATAGATGTAAAGAAATAATCATACACACCAAATAAAATTATATTTGTGAACATGCAACATAATAAGATAAATGCATTTCAACAGGTGTTGCACAAATCACTTTTTTACCTTAGTAACAGGTTAAGAGGGCATCTACAGCAATTTTACACATCTATTAATACTATAAAAAATACATATGAATGATAAATTTATAAAACATTAAAATGAAAAGGTATTTGTGTAAAAGTGTGTCGACTATTTTCCCCAAATCAAAACTTATAGCTAAATGATGCACTATTCTACCAGCATATGTTAAGTGAGAAATGAAATACTGTTTTTACTACATTGCTCTTCAGCTTGTCACCATAACATGATATCAAACATACAGTTTTATGTCACCTTGTTTAAGCATTATTTTAAACAAGAGTTATATCAGCTATAATCCCTAATTGCTATTTATGTTTTTTCATCTTACATTTTGGGAAGAAATTATAAAAATTTAGGCCCTGTCTACTACATAATAGAGCCCAGAGTATTTTTAAAGGCAAGGAAACAAGCATAAAAAAATAAATGGGCACAGAATGTCATACTTCTAAAAAGACAAGTAATGGCAATATGATATTTAAGACTGTGGCAAGTGAGTATTTATTGTTATTGATTCTGGAAAAAAAAAAAGATAATTAGCCTTTCCCATGCAATAAAAGAAAATGTTGAAATGGATTCACCATTTTTTGGGACTACACACACTTCCAAGATTCATTTGTAGATGAATTTATGTGAAATCTGATACATAATTAAGATTATCCTTTTGTAGTTGTCTTAAATCAAATTACGGATTTGGTCATTAAAAAGATTGACATATTTTGGCTAGAATTGTGCCAACTTTCATAGTCGACAGGATTTTTACACAAGTACCAACAGGAATAACATTTTTTAATAAATAAAATTCTTCATATCAGATATACAGACTACCTTGACAATAACAGATCATTTAAAGAAACAATTCTTAATTATTGATGTTTGACTATCCATTTCAATGTTTCAATACTCATAATTGCCATTTAATTATTAGATTGAAGAATTCTCTTTTAAGCATGGTGTTGTAAATGTGAGATAATCATTTTCATTAGAGGGAACAATGACTTGTCAAAAATATTAGCTCATTTAAGGATTTGTGTGCAACAATATAAAAATATCTAACTATTAGAAACAAATCATACATAATTCACATCCTATTAACTTATTCCTGTGGCACAGTCTTCTTAGGATTATTTTCTAAAACTAATGTTTGCAAAATTAGATATAAGCAATAACAAAGATATATAGAATTGCCAAGGTAGACTATACAGGACAATTTTAAACATCTTAATAATTCAGATTTAAAATATGTATTCTGGAAATATAAAAGCAGATATCTGATTGGCACTTTAACCAAATTTGGCCACATTTGACAACTTAAAATAATTACAAATAGACAAAAACAAAGAACTATTTTTCAATACTCACAAGCTACAGAATTGTTCAGATTCATTTCATTAGGAAAGGTTATATATACTCGTGTATATATATACATACAAAGGAAGAATAATTGTGAGGAGATAAATATCTAGTGATCTCATTGGACTGAAAAATTTATACATTTAAAATACTACTCTAAACACAGTTTTCAGATATGGTTTTGGGGATTTTAATCACGTGCAAGTAATTTGAATATTCAATCTAAATTTTGAAATAAGTATTGTAATGGAAGAATTGAGTTACAGAAATATCTCAATCTTGTTAATGTTATATCTCAATCTTGAGATATAACATTAAACCTCCAAATACAGGAAAAAATAAAATGCAAATACCCATTATAATTTATGCTGCTTAGCTACTTGGATACTTTCAGTACAATAGTAGAGAGGAAATGTTTTTGGACTTTTTATAAGTATAATTAAGCAAAGTATTCAATACCTAATAATTTTCTAAAATATTAATATTTGTTTCAGGTCTACATACTCATTACAATTTTCAACAGCTATAAGAGAAAATTTAATTTCATTTAAACATAAGCTCAAGTTAGGCAATTATGATGAATAATTATAGGGTTATTTATAGTGAAATGCTGAAAAATTTAGAGCTGCAAATGAAGCAATTGTTCTTAATGCAAGAATTTTAATTAATTTTTTAAAAAAATGTTTCATTCTATAAACAATATATTAGATTAAATATTTTTTACAACATAAATGAATCTTCCACATAAATTTTAAAATCATTAAATTAAATGACAGAAATCCAATGATCAGTAAATGAATTGCAGCAATAAATTTATCCTAAGAAAATTCAAGAAATAAGCTTATTTAACCCTTTGCACGAAAGCCAAGTAACATATAATACACTAACTTCAGCATTATATTAGTTACAAGTGTACATATATAATATAAAAAAAGAGGATGCTGCAATAAAACAAAATATATAATCCTTAGTTACATAATATACAACAAGTTCAAGTTTATAAATCTTCAACAACATGAGAATTTTATGTTTTGCAATTTGAAATAGTGTGATATTTTTGAAAATAATAACCAATATGCATGCAGGGTTTCCTGAGGCAACTATCACAAAATTCACTTTTTTCAAGTATTTTTCTCATCTGTCAGATGAATTTTTAGTGACACGAACAGTTTGCACTCAAGTATGTAAAATAAGCCTCGGTTGTAACAGCAACAGTGGATTTGAAGTTCAATTTTTAAATGTCCCATTATAGGCGACAACAGAGTGCAAAGGGTTAAAAATGTTTCAAATAAGAAATATTTGAACTGAAATTGTATATTACTTTTAACAGTAACAGTTCAAGCTAAAGTGCCAATTTTAACAAATTTATAAATAGGAACTATTTAAAGAGTTTTTATAGAATTAAATAAAATAATTCAAAAAACCTAATTTTAGAGCTTCCATTACAAATTATGAAGTTACAATTAAAAGAGAATTCAGTTTCCTTATTTAGTAAACAATATTTGCGTAATTCATAAAAATGCCAATCAACATTTTCTCCCTATTCAAAATTTATGAATTAAAAATATAAAAAACAACAAATAATACTTAAATTGACACTTTCTAAAATGTAGTTCAACATTTTTACTTAGTTTTAAAGAAATAAATGATTTTAGATTAATCTTATAATACCATCTTAAATACTATTTAAATTCTATAGTATGAAAAATGGTAAAATCTACAAGTAATTGTCATTTTTTTTTTTTTATATAAAATGTATTCAAAGAAACTAATCTGATGATTTATAACATTTCTTAAGAAAAAAAATTCAATACCATGAGTAAGTGTGGGCACTTAAAATCACAGACAATACAATCTATTTTAAAACATGATTTCTATGAAAAATATCCAATGCATCCAACTGTTTTCTCCCCAGCAATATATGTGGTCGACGACGGCGCATTAAATCAATAGCTTGATTTGGAGTCCAGTTGTGACGCTGAAGAAAAAAATTCTTTTTAAACACATTAAAAATTAAATGAATTTTACAGGTAAAAAAAAACTTTGGTAGTTGAATTTTAAATTGAAATGTAAAACTTTTTCTAAACAATATGCAAACAAAATACATGAAAATAAATATAAAAATTAATCTTATCAGTAATTTTATATTAAAAATTTTATTCTGAAATCTTAGAAGTTTCAGAAAAATCAACTTAAAAAAAAAAGTTTTTTTTTTCGAGGGGGGTGTAATGGGCACAATAAAGAATTTTTCTATTTCTACAATGACAAATTTATAAGTATGTATTTAATATAACAGGAGTTCTTCACATAACTGAAGTAGTTTTCTTAATTACATGATGTATATGAAAGAACAATCTGTTCATATGAAAGAGTAAAAACACCTTATTCAGCCCTTCCTTTGGTAAAATATTTTACATTAATTAATTGCTTGCATACATCTATAATGCAGCATTTGAATTTTTACAACAAACTTAATGCTTATCAGAGATCATTACGACATTATAACTCATGAAAATCACATTGAAAAGTTTAGGGCTTTCCTTGATAAGCTGCATCACATTAAAATATTTAAGTACAAATTTCTTCAAATTTCCCTTTCATCTATATATCTTATTCAAAACGACTGTTAATAGGTTAAATTTTTTTTTATTATTATAAATAAAATTTATTGAAGATTAATTAGTGAAAATATTACAATTTATATAATAGGGAGACCAGTTGAACAGTATAATTGTCATTATGATAGTCACTTATTTTAAGTCATTTCCAGCAATGCTTTTTTCCCTACACAAATGAAATGGACAAGAAATGTGAGTGACAGTGATGTTTAATGGCGCAAGAGTCAGATATGGCTATGCTGCACCAAACAAGGTGTAACTGTTACCTAAATGTTTGAAAAAATGGGTTGACAAGAGGTTTTTTTTTAGTTTAGTTTTTGTTAACGTCGCACTAGAAGCAACACAAGGGCTATTGGCGACAGACCTCGTAATTTTGAACCACAGTCAAGTGAGGAGGACGACACATGAGCTGGCACCCCCTTTTCCTAACATCCTCACCACACCAATGGGAGGACTTTGGGCCCCGACAGATTGAACGTGCATCAGCCCCGGATACACGGCGGGTCTTTGGTGGCCAAGGATCGAACCCGTGACCGAATGAAAACCGCCAGTCACGAATCCGAGTGAATGTAAAGTTTATTGGTGCAAGAGCCAGATATGGCTATGCTGCGCCAAACAAGATTAAACTGTGTTCTAGACGTGAAGTTGAAAAAAAGATAAAAAGTGGTTGACAAGAAGGAAGGTCAAAAATAGAGAAGGATTGCTAAGGTATCCAAGTATACTGAAGAAAGTAAACCCCACAAGAAAAGAAAAAAAAAGATCACTAGGGGTGAAGTGGAGTCATGATTCCTGAACCTACCAAAAGAAGACAAGCCCCAGAGGTCAAGCCTTATCAAAAATGACAAAAAAAAGCAGTTCAGTCTTTATAATAAAGTTTAAAAGGGGTTAAAAATGAGAGTGTTGTTGAAATTGAAAATACTTTTTTGAGGGAAAAGGATGTTTGCAGCAGTTTTAAACTTGTCATTTTTCTTTTTTTTTTTTACTCACAGCTATTTATAATCCAGATGGACTACAAGATTTCTAGTATTCCTGCTATCCGTTCAAGATAAAAAAAAAAAAAAACTTGTCTAGTTTTGCACATAATTTGTCCTAAAAATATTATTTCAGTCATCAATTTCAAACTTAAAACAGCATCTCAAATCAAAATATTTCATTGCAAAGCTATGTACTTTAAAAAAAAAGATTCTTAGATAGTAGAATTGAAACTGAAAATCCTCAACTAAGAGATATAACTATAGTGAATCCTAAATAAATTTAATGACAGATTTTTTATTAGAGTTTAACAACAGCAATAGTGATGAACCAATAACAAAATTCAGCACAAAGTGCAATGTAATATTTAGCAATGCACACAATTTTAAAAATGACTAAGTATTTGGAAGAATATTAATTATGCTCAGTAAAAAGAAATTAATACCAATGTTTGAGGAAAAGATACTATCCAACTTAAAAAGAAAATCAGATAAAAATGATGTCTAATAGTAAAGAGTGTTTTTAAGAAGAGCAAACTGTTTTGACACTGCCTTTAAAAATAAAAAGTCAAACCTTTTTTGGGATAGTTCTGATAACTACTTGTACACTTCTAAATTCAAACACATAATTTAAATTCATGTAACATATAATCATTTATTCATATAATGTAAATTCAAATTATCTGAAAGAGTTATAGAAATGAATTATTTAAATGAGAAATATCTTCCAGTAACAAAGATCCTGTAAAATAAAGAAATTATATGCATTCAAATATGGAAAAAAAAAAAAAAAAAATTAAGGAAACTTATCACTATAACTTCAGTTCTTTCTGAAAGGATTTTTTTTAGATTAAAATTTTAATATTAATTCCTTGCTGATATTTACTGAGAATCGTTTAATTTATAAATATATATAGTGTCAAACTAATTTTCAATGAATATATTTAGAATCGTATATATGTTATACTGCCAAATTAGAAAAATGCTCTTTGCTTAGTTTTAATTTAGTATAAAAAATGTAAAGCAGTCAAAATATTTACCTATGCAGTACTTCAATTAAAAGTAACTCTAAGTAATAGTCTCTATTCTAAGAAGTAGTAATTCTGTATTATTAAGTTTATTTAAATACATTAAAGATTTTGTGAGAGGAATCTAAATTTATTGTGAAAGGATAGGAGATTTGAAAAACAAAGTAGTTATTTGAAAATGAAGATTTATTCGATCAATTCTAAAATAAAAAACAGATCCCACCTTTAATTATAACCAGTTTAATTAATTGGTGTGTGAGGAATACAGAGCAACAGAGGCTATTATCTCAAATATTACCAGTTATGAAAAATATGCATAATTATTTTGATTCATAAAATTACATCTCCAGTTTTCTAATGCATAGGTTTTTAAAAAAAATTTGGATGTTATGATGAAAATTAAATGAAAATGCAACAATTTCTTCATGTATACAAGAAAAATTATTCCTCAACATAAGACAAGAGGGACTTTAATTATACTTCCCCAGAAAATTCAATTAACTTTCAGTTTTAAAACAAATTTTTAAATGAACAGAAGTAAATAATGCTGAACAAAAGTAAGAAAAGAAAAGATTATAAAGGTGTCAATGCATGCAATCTCATAATGAAAATGATATATGCTTAGAAGTTAAGAAATGACATTAATGTTACTACTATAATTTTTGGTGAATGAGATAAATATAATTTAATAATAAAAAATGAATATAGTAATGTAAACATTTTTCCCCTTCTAGCCAATTTTTCCTTCAATGCTTATTTACTCTGGAATAATGATCAAAACAAAAAGGTGTTTTATATGTAGTGTGATGTTACTCAAAACACAAGAGGAGCATACTGATATTTTATGAATAGTATATTGACAATTTATATTGTTTAAACTTCATAATTTGATGTTGAGCGATGGCATAAACAAAATATTTAAAAATTTTAATGTTCTCTTAAATTAAGATCCAAAGGAAAAATAACCAGTTAATATTCACACACAATATAAAGTGACATGTATATTTTCAAATTATACAAACATTAAAACATAAGATTAATGTTACATACTTTCATTAAATAGCAACCAACTAATGTTGCACTTCGAGTTCTACCAGCTTTGCAATGAACATAAACACTTTTTCCAGTACCAGCAAAATCATTAATGAACTGCACACCCCTAGCAAGTTTTTCTTGGCTCGGAGCATGAAATATGTCCTGTGTGTGTAGTTGTAAAAACTTCACACCTCTTTTCTTCCATTCCTGTTAGAAAATTAAGAATATTTAATTTCATTTACAAAGAAATTCTTTTTCAATCCATATTTAAATTTGATCACATAAAAAAGGCATAAAATTTAGCTAAAATTTTGATGCAATAAAGAAATATGATGCAAATGAATTACAACAAGTTATCTGTCGACATATACTAAAAGAGAAGAAAAACCTATTAAAAGGTTAAATTCTTTCTAATTCATAACGTTATCATAAACATTAACTTCCATAAAAATTATATAAATGAATTTTAATAAATATACAGTTTAACTGAACACAATAAATTTTTTGAACGAACCCCAAATTTTCAAACAATATAAATAACATTTCTGAAGTGAAAGCTAGATTTCTGTTCACCTGTTCTCTATATTCTTTTATCTCACTCATTGTGACAATAAAAGTCATTTAAATTATTTGTATCTCGTTATTGCTCTCAAGATTACATACAACTTCCAGAGAGACTTTCTGAATGAATCTAAGCTGAAAAATGAGTTTCCTTTTTTGTCCATACATTTGAATCCATACTTTAAGAAATTTATTTTAATCTTAACATGAACTTTATAATACCAAAAGGTAAAAATGAGTTTATCAAGATTTCTACCAGTCAAAGAGGGAAATATATATATAAATAATAATATCTATTCTGATATTTAGTAAAGACATCTAAGTTGTGTATATTTTCCCATTTCTTTTGTAGTCAGTACATTACCCGCAATGCTCAAAATTTCATTCTGTTCCAAATTAAATCATAAAATAAATTGCTTAGTTTGCAACTGTTACTTAGAGCTGATTAATGAGGGAAGAAAAATATTGTGACAATTTTCAGTCAGATAATAAAATGGTATTTAAGAAAAATGTACTTTTACACATATAACAGAACTTCCAAAAGTTATAACTCCCATAACTTGACCAGTTTTTCATAGTCCCAACAAAAGTTACAAACTACATTCAATGAGAAAATCGATATTTCAATACTGACTAACTTTGAAATTATGTGTTGTTTAGGGCAATGGTATCATACATTAATTCAATATCTGAAGCTATTTTACACCCATAAACGGAGAGTGAGGAGTTTCTCCCATAATATAATATTTTACTTTTTATAAGAAGTTTTTCTGTTTTGTTATTATTATGCATATATAGTGTAAAAAATTTTTACAAAATATAGAGTTTTCTAATTTGTAGGTTTTGATACACAGTATTATAAAAACATTTACAGTTTTAGTTTTTCAACTAAAACTTAATCTTAAAATTGTCATCAGCTACAAAAAAAAATTCAAATTAAATTAGAATGTTATAATACCTACATTACAGCATAAGTCATTTACTTAAAGAAGATTACTTGGATAAGTGGAATAATCAATATTAAGAGAGCTCTTTCCCTAAAGAAACTAAGAAAATAAATGGAAACATTTATTAAACCACACACACACACAAAAAAAAAGAATAGATTGTGGATATTTTATATTTATATAATGATATTTTCATATTTATAAAACTCATTAGGCCGGTCCTAATGTATGGCTCAAAAATTTGGCCTCTAACTAAAATTAAAGAAAACAAAATTGCAGTTTTTGAGAGAAAGGTTCTCATAAATATTATAGGTGGCATAAAAAAATGGCCTTTGGTGAAGACGTTTTAAATTCTGAAATTCATAGAATTTTAAATGAGCTTGATATCATTAAATGTATTAAAGAGAAAAAAAAAATGACCTGGGTCCCTTATATTGTAAAAATGGATGAAAAAAAATCCAATACAGCAGATCTTTGTTGCAAAGCCCTTTACTAGCCTGAAAAGAAGACAAACTACGGTGGCTTGGTTCTGTTGAATGAGATTTTAAGATGACTGGGGAGAGATAGACTAAGACAAAAGCAGGTTATCTAGGAGGAATCTTCAAAAGAAGACCTCGGTGCATCCAAGGCTGTTGAGTTGAATATGATGATGACATCAAAAATAAATAGTTAACTTATACTAAACCAATTCTGATGAAGATAAAAGCAAATTTAAATGTAATTAAATGAGAATATAAAGATTATAGTAATTTTGTGGAACAAATTATAAATAATTATAAGCTAAATAGATTCTGATGATGAAAATGTAAATGTTAATAAATAAGAATGTTAAAATAACAGAAATTAAATAGAACAATTAAAATCTTTAATTATAGGTCATTAGAATTAATTAAAATGATTTATAATTAAATATTGTAAACTGTTCTACTTGTTCTATCACTATAATAAATTATTATATCATGATCATAAATTGTTATTATTAATTACAATGATTTATAATTATGTACTACAACTACAATTCATAATTATATAAGTATGTATAATTATAAAAATTATAACTATATATTATTTATAAATAATTAATTTCCTCCTAAATAATTATAACTACAACAATTATACAGACTGATAATTCAACATAATTCTTACCAATCATAAATACAATATTTTATGCTACATTTGTGTAATCATTCATACTGTTTCCATTCATTTATGTTGCAACCATACAGTCATCTGCATTGTATTAGTATAACAATTATGTTTGTTTTTCAAAATATTAGAAAAAAAAGATACATTTAGAAATATTTAGAAATAACTTCTAACATGTACACACAGACATCCATAAATACTATTACAACATATATTGAACATATATTGCCAAAGACATAATTTTAAAAAAATACTTAGTCCTCACGTACTTCTTCAGTGGTGACCCATCTTTGTAATTCAAAATCTTCATTCATTGATACTACACCTCTAACATTTTCTTCTTCGATTAACTGAAAAGAAAAGGTTATAAAATTATTTATTGAATAATATTTGATTAAATTAAGTATCACATCACAGTTTAAAATTGAATTCACAAACATTATAAACGTAAACTTTATTTACAGAATATTATAGAATGTATAAATCTTTTTAATCATTATGACACATTTCGTATGAATTGCAAATAAAAATAAATTTCCATTTATTTTCCAGTAATTGAATATATAATATAAAAAATCTGAGAAAGCAATTCTTCAGCCACATAAAAATGAGATTGTGATATAATTTAAAGTGATTTTAACAAAGAACCAGTTTAAAATCAAATAGATGTCCAGATTTATGCTATTTTGCATTTTTAGGTGATGAGGTCTTTTATGCCAAGTTCCATGCATGCAAATTGCTATGTTAGCTCTAAATGCAGCACATTTTAAATTGGGCAGAAAAAACGAGTTAGGCATCTGGCATATGCAGTATCTATGCCTTGAATTTATTTATAAAAATTTCCAAAGTCAGATGATATACAATGCATTAACCAACGTTTCATAATTCCAGAAAGCAAATATGTCATTTCACGAATATAATGAAGATTTACTATTTGTCTTACAATGATTTAGAAAAAGCTTTTTATCCGAGGAAATAAGAATGATACAGTTTTTAATATTCAGCGAGGCGAAATTGAAATTTCACACAAAATAATAAATTTTCTATAATAACACCGAAATATTGATTGAAATATTACACTCAATTACTTACAAAACCCAATCCCTAAATTTCATTGCAATTAACATCAAAGCACTCTTTAGTATTGTTAAAAATTTTAAGAGTCTATACAAAATTTCTAAATACATGTTTTATCTCAATTCTAGTTTATATCGTACAAATAAACTAGACTTACCTTATCGGTAATACTTCGAAATGGCAATGCTCCTAGAATAATTATTTCGTCAATTCGATCATACCACATTCTAGATGTTAATTTTTCCATAACTACATTGTACAATAGAGTAGGATAAAAAGTGGCTCTAGCAAGCATCTTGATTGCGTGTGAAAGAAGTAAATGATGATGAAAAAGAAGAGTATATCTGATATAACCAACTTATGGATCTATAAATAAATGAAAAGTAAAGTTGCACATGACTAATTGGCTCTCTGATAGAAGCTTTACATGCGAGGAAAATCCAGCATTCGAAAGCCCCCGGTGAGCGACTGCTGGGGAGAAATTAAAATTATCATATTGAAACGCCGAAAATCGTCTGCCAGTTTGCCTACATTCCAAAAGCAGCACCTTTATTGCCAAACATTATTCTCTAAATACTTGCAAGCTTCAACAAAAACATTGCAGCTTAATCATAGCAACGGTAACCGCGAATAAAAATCTCGAACTTTTAATGAAAGTTCGACCTTCGTATGAGCCACAATATCAGAACAATCAAAATTTTAAAATACTAAAGAAAAGTATTTCATCAGAATTTATTATACGGCTTAAGAAGAGAGCTATTTCAAAGTGATCTGTAGACAGTAAAAGAATTACGAAAAAGATTGTTCTTCTTCATCAATTTAAATCTTAAATACAAATTTATTTATTCGATAACTAATGGTCCCTACCCCTGAAACCATCGAAATTTCAGATTTAAAATTATTTAAGTCTAATTAAATAAAATATTTTCGCCTTCTACGCAATTAGTTTAGTAGAATGACAGTTTAGTAGACTGATATTAAACTAGCGTTTCTTGGTTCTTCAACTTCACAATAGCAATACCCTTAATAGTTTTTATTTAACCAAAAGAAGTACTCTTTAGGTACTTCTTATTACCCCCTCTCTTTTGGAAGAATATTCCTAAGCTTTCTGAGTATTAGCAATAACTCACTGGCACTTATTAACACGTCTAATTTTAGTTAAAAATTTATTTATATATTGATGATGGACATGGAGCAGCAAAGGATAAAAGATGGTATTCAGTAGCTGACTGTATAACATTCGAAGCGAAGATTTATATTTCTTGCTTGAAGAGCTCATTTTTATAATGAAAGTAAATTTGAATACTGGACTTCCAACTAAAACTTTTTACAACAACGACATCCAAATTAGAACTGAACAAGGGATATACTTTAAATGAGCAATGCAAATTCGTAGCTAAATAAGTAATGCTAAAGCTATACGAATGAATATAGTTTTTTCAATTCTGAATACGCCCAGACAAAATTGATAGTATTATCTGAAAATATTGCAAAGCAAAAATCACAATGGACAAAAAAAACCTCTTCAAGAAGGAAATTAAAGGATCAGATGTTATTTTAGTAAAAATTTTGAAATGCATTCCACGTGTAGAAACACAAACATACATATCAACAAAAATTTTGTTGCTATATATAGTAACCTTAAAGTTTATTTTGATATTTTATAAGAAATGAGTCACATGTATTGATAGTAGAAAGAGTAATTGTTATTATTTTTTAGGCAGAGGTAAAATGAAGCCTAAAACAGAGCATCCGTTGCTCTGTTTTAGGCTTCATTTTAAAGCATCAGAGATAATTATAAGTAATTTTTCTTGAAATTATTTTTATAATTTAATGACCAATATTCTTAGCTTATAAGATAAACCAATATTTGAGCACCAACATGTAAATGTTTTATGCGAAAATATTCTATTTTCAGATATGTTAATTCTAGAAAGCAGAATTGGATCATTTTGGTCAAATGACAAATCAAAATAATTAGGCCTACCTCCAAAATGGATTAAGCCATCGTCACGAATGAAATACTTAAAACATTTACATTTCTCTCAGTTACTAATTCTAGCTTTCTAGAACGAATTTCTTTATGAAATACATTTACATGTACTGCTCTAATCAAGAATCTTTTACAATTTTCAAGTTTCTTTACATCTTAGAGGGCCAAACCTCTTCTCCTGGTTTCTCAAGTCGAATAAGATCTAAAAACAAAACTAAGGATATGAATTAATTTTAAATAGTTGTTACATAAAGAATATTATTAATATAAAATTGTTCTATTTGAGCACAAAGTTCGTATTTGATGTCTATTACTGTTCTTTCAGATAATGTTCTGTGACCGAGGTAGTCTAGTGGTTAAGGTAGAGGACTTGTGGGCGGTGGTTTTCATTGAGTCGTGGGTTCGAACTTTGATGCCACAAAATACCCACCATGTGGCTGGGTTTGATGCACGTTAAATCTGTCGGGGCTCACAGTTCTCCGGTTGGCGTGGTGTGGAAGTTTAGAGAAGGGTGCCAGCTCAGGTGTTGTCCTTGTCACTTGATCGAGGTTCAAAATTACGAGGTCCGTAGAAAATATATATATTCCTCACGTTGCTTCTAGCACGACGTTAATAAAACCAAACCTAACCACAAATTCAGATAATGTTCTTCATAAAGCGAAATCATTTCTTTCCCATTGTAGCAATTCATAAAATTTTCAACAATCATCTGTGATCCTGACCATTATAAAGTAATTGATTTCACTCAGAATTGTACTACAGGATATGAGATCAACAGAACTATCCTGCGATGCAAAATGTTTCCATTTGATGATTTGCAGTTATTGATTAAATTTTAGGGACCGTAACTCCGATGAAGGTTTTGAGGTAATGTGGAGGGGAATTTCTCCAAAGTGAGAGCATTAATTTAGTCAGAAAATAACACTATATTATCAATATCAATTTTCAATCTTTGGATAACTTTATCGATCAGACGCAACAGTAACAAGCAGGCACACGACCCCAGGTGTGGTATTGATATGGTTTCAAAGGACTCGGAATTTAATAGCAAAAAGTTTTGATGTTAAAGCACTGGATTGATCATAACATAGTAAATAAACGGTGGTTCCATAAACAGCGATGGAGGTGTCACAAAATCCAAGTAAAACGATAATTTGAGGAATAGCATTCAAGATATATCTGTCAAGTATATTTTCACTTTCTTTCAAGGTGCTAACAAAACGATTCCATTCACTTTCAAGAAGTTCAGAACAACTGGCCGTCTCAGTTAATTTTTTCAAATCACTGTTTCTGAAGGAATATTGTAGCTTTAATGATTACAGATCCTATTAATCCAAAAGGGTCATACAATTTTGCGATTTCATAAAAACTTCCCGTTCGGTAAACACATTTCATTTGATTAACCTAAACTTGGAAGATTATTTTATTTTTATTTTACCACCACACAAGGCCTGAAGTTTTAACGGTGATTTTTGTACTTTTAATAAATGGGTATTCATCTAGGCTTTCGACTAAGCTGTTAGGAGTGCATCACAGTTTAAGTTCCATTTATGGAAAAATATGCCCCTTGCATGAAATATTTCAATCAATTGACCATTTTGAATTTTGAAGGAATATTTGACCCAGTAACAATACCGTCTGTATGCATTTATGAAATTGCAGCTTTGAAGTTAATAGGAATTTGGTTGATTCATCATATAATAACTTATATAACTCTGGTCATAATAAACGGTGCATACTTTGTACCATATGTGACGGTCTTCATTCTGTATATAATGATATTGCTGCGGGTTTTGGTTAGAACAGTGGCACATGCTAAACATTCTAATATTTATTTATTTACACAACATTGAACTTCGTACAACGAGCTCCAAGCGAGCATCAAGTTAGTGCGCAAGTCGAAAGAGAGAGAATGAATCACTTCTTGGAAGTGAAGTAGAGCGAGCTCCAGGGTTGCTGCCTTTGGCGAGGAGCGCCCGCAGAACCTGTTTGGTGGTCTCCACAATCGTTGACTAATCTGCCTGTTGGCGAACCGCTGCAATATTATCATATTTTCTAGAATTTTCCATTATATTCTCAAAAACATTTTGGTTGGATCTACTACGATTTGCCAAAACTTTTGTTTAATATCGCCGGTTAAAACTATTTTGTGTTCGCGACATTGAATCATAATCTAAAAAACTGTCTTTCTTGTTTCCTCCCGCAAGTAAAATGTCATTTAAAATTCAATCAGTAGTTGTAGTTTCAGAACTGTTAAACATGTTGAAGTTTTCTCGGCTTTTTCAACACCCCCCCCCCCCGGGGGGGGCAAATAATATACTAATTCAGATAAGTTCTTATCGATTATTTTTTCTAAATGATTGAGAAATCCGTATTCATTAAGGAATTCACAGTAAAGATGATACACATTAGAAGTTTTTCCTCAATCTTCTTAGTGTTTGTTTCAGTCTTTTTTTTCCCGTTAAATTTTTTTCCTAATCACTAAGCGAATTTAATTATTTTCTTTCAGAGGAGTATTTCTCAAAAATGGGCTTCACAAAATTCTTCTTCCTTAATTAAGGGACGATCAGGAGATATTTCTTCTATCTCCCAAAATTTATAAAAACAATCATCAATATTTTCTGAATGCGAAATTAAATAACAAGATTGCTTAGATTTATTTAACAAAATGGCTGAAATAAGGCTGAAAATTGAATTTTGAAATGTCACATTAGAATAAATTAATTTCTATATTTAATTATTTGGAAAACACCTCGATCCTTTTATGTCAATCTTCCGTGAGTCGTCAAATTCAAGCTCCAAATTATGAAGCACTTTGTAATGCTTAATTTTGTTGCATCAACAGTCGACGAAGCACAAAACCAACGATTTTAGGTATGATGTCAAGTTTAGTTTAGTTTAGTTTTTATTAACGTCGCACTAGAAGCAACACGAGGGCTATTGGCGACGGACCTCGTAATTTTGAACCACGGTCAAGTGACGAGGACTACACCTGAGCTGGCACCCCCCTCTCCTAACATCCACACCACGCCAACGGGAGGACTTTGGGCCCCGAACAGATTTAACGTGCATCAGCCCCGGCTACATGGCGGGTCTTTGGTGGCCAAGGATCGAACCCGCGACTGAACGAAAACCGCCAGCCGCTATCCACGACCTTGACCACTAGGCTACCGCGGCCCCCAGGTATGATGTCAAAGAAATACAATGTTTATATTTCTTTGAGAATGAAAAGTTTATATATTCTTAACAGCATTGATTGGTTGTGGATGATTCATTTTCAAAAATAAAAGACGATCATAAAGTAAATATAATTTTCTTACAAAGGAAACAGAGGTATTCTTTATTTCTCAAGATAAAATTTTATTCTTTATTAGTGTTCGTAGTTTCAAATTTTAATGGTTAAGGCTGAGCTCCGTGCAAATTTTCTAGTATTTGCGATCTTTTCATAAAAAATTCTATGAAATTATCCCAATCAAACTATTTAATGGAAATTAATGCTATTGCATATAGCATATGCGTTTCATTATGTAATTTGCATAATATAAAATATGAATCGGAAGTTGATGTGTTAATTTATTTGTTCCTAACTTCATTAACTTTAAATTTCATTAACTTTAAATTTAATTCTTTATTCAAAACTCCTATTGAGTTTCTAAGACTCTTAGAAGATTCAACATTAAGTTTATTAAAATTTAAAATGTTCAGAATATGAGAGCTAACAATTAAGTGTTTATTTTCATACATGTCATTTAAAAAAAAAGCCTATAACGAGCGAAATGTACCTTCTGCAGTTCTACAGCTTTTTGTTTATCTATGTTTAACGAAGTGGCAGGTACGAATATAACAGGTCAATTGAAAAGTCCCCGGCCCACCACAGTAAAACACATTTTTTTGGCAAAATTAGTTTTTTTTATTCAACATAATTCCCTTCAAGGGTGATACACAGATTATAGCGACCCTCCAACTTTTCGATACCATTTTTGTAGTACGATTTGTCCTTTGCTTCAAAATAGGCCTCAGTTTCGGCGATCACCTCTTCATTCGACGAAAATTTCTTCCCAGCGAGCATTCTTTTGAGATCTGAGAACAGGAAATAGTCGCTGGGGGCCAGATCTGGAGAATACGGTGGATGAGGAAGCAATTCGAAGCCCTATTCATGGATTTTTGCCATCGTTTTCACTGACTTGTAACACGGTGCATTGTCTTGGTGAAGCTGCACTTTCTTTTTCTTCAAATGCGGCCGTTTTTCGGCGATTTCGTCCTTCAAACGGTTCAATAACGCTATGTAATAGTCGCTGTTGATGGTCCTTCCTTTTTCAAGGTAGTCAATGAAAATTATTCCATGCGCATCCCAAAATACAGACGCCATAACCTTACCAGCCGACTGCTGCGT
Source organism: Nephila pilipes (assembly GCA_019974015.1). Taxonomy (NCBI): domain Eukaryota; kingdom Metazoa; phylum Arthropoda; class Arachnida; order Araneae; family Nephilidae; genus Nephila; species Nephila pilipes. Next base: position 6,159 of record BMAW01034493.1, on the reverse strand, counting down.
TTTCCCACGCTTTGGAGTGGGTTCATCGTGTGCAGTCCACTCGGATGACTGTCGATTGGACTTCGGAGTGAAATGATGGTGCCATGTTTCATCCATTGTCACATATCGACACAAAAACTATTACGCTCGATCATCTTCAAACACTGCTCCGAATCATCAACTCGTCGTTGTTTTTGGTCAAAAGTGAGCTCGCGCGGCACCCACTTTGCACAGAGCTTTCTCATACCCAAATATTCGTGAATGATATGATGTACACGTTCAGTTGATATCTTTAGAGTGTCTACTATTTCATTCAATTTCAATTTACAGTCATTCAAAATCATTTTGTGGATTTTCTTAATGTTATCGTCGGTAACAACCTCTTTTGGGCGTTCACCGTCTTCGGTGCTCATTTCACCACGTCTAAACTTAGCATACCAATCCTTGATGGTTGATTTTCTTGGGGCAGTGTCCGGAAACTCGGCATCAAGCCAAGTTTTTGCTTCAACTGTATTTTTTCCCTTCAAAAAGCAATATTTTATCAACACGCGAAATTCCTTTTTATCCATTTTTTTCACAATAACAAAAGTTGCTTCACTCAAAATGCTATAATTCACAAACTAATGATCCGACAGCTGTCAAATTTATACACGCATCTTTTGAGGGTTAGGGCTAACTAAAAAACATATGGATTTAATTCTAGTAGCGCCATCTATGTGTCAGGCCGGGGGGCTTTTCAATTGACCTGTTACTTACTATTGACCTGTTGCTTTTCAATAGTAACAGGCGTTTTTTAAACAAATGTCAGCATGGATGATATATCGGTGGTAAACATACTTCCCATCTAAAAATGAGTCTTAAAAAGTGAATTAATTTTATTGAATATGCTAAAGGATTTTTTTAATGGGCAACAAATAATATCTATCCCTAGATTGCTGTATTTCACAGAGCTTCCATGTGACATTTACATCAAGGAATTAGAATTTCAGCACAAAAACCTCCCTATTTTTATCATCAGAGGATTATTTCATGAAATAGTGAGCAATAACTACTGAGATTATTTCATAATAGCTACGGATGCTTCAAAAAAACCCATAGCATGACTTCTATTGCAGGGATAACGAAAAATTCCTCATTTGCTTACAATTTAAACCAAATTAATACTATATTTACAGTTGAAGCTCTAAATAATCTCACGGAATTAAATAAAAAAAATATTAATTTTATCAGGTAGTCACTCTGTTCTAGGTGCTCTAAAAATTATAATATAAAATCTCCAAAAGTTATTCACAGATTAGCCAGCAAAGTTTTCATCCTTTTGCAATTTCAAACTCAAACAGTACTACTATGGTCTCTGGAACACTCGAAAATTATTTGGAATGAACAGGCGGAATATCGCGCAAAATCGGTTACGGAGTCCAACATTTTCATCGACTGGATTGCTTCGGAGGATATCCATAACAACCATTTACAGAAAAAGAATGGGATTTTTTTTTTTTTTTTTTATTTATTTACATAAATTTTTTGAAGACTTGGGAAACATTCCGACTATAGACAAAATATCAAAATGGACAAGAAGCAGAAGAGAGGAAATTCTCATCACAAGAATCATTTGTAAAATGATCATACCTCCTGAGCTTTTACACAAATTCCATATACAGGATAATACAATTTGTAGCTATTATATTGTAGCAATTCCATATCAACGATTTGGAACAAATCCTTTTAAATTGTAATAAATACTCCTCTCAAAGAAATCATCTCTGGAATACACACTCAAGATAAATCCACAACAAAATACTACCTTCAAAGAACTTTTGGAAACAATATTCGCTAATAAACAAGTGTTCAAAATATGCCTGCAGAAACTAAGTATTTTGACATCTACTGAATGACATCTTTTTGACATCTTTTAAATGGGATTAAAGCCTTTGCTGCTCCATATTCCACAAAAATCAAACAATCAAAGTATTTTTTCCCCTTCTAAAATCAATCTCAAACCCAAAAGTATTTTAATATATCATTTATAGAAAAAAAAATGGACATGAAAGGGATATTTAGAGAGCAAATAGTATTATTTCTGCATATAATTTAAGCAGGAATTATTTTCTATCGTTTTAAAGATATTCAAGTCTTTCCTTTTCTTCAAATTGAACCTACTTAAGTCCAATAACTGATCGACATAAAGAATTTCATAGTATTCCGGTTTTAATTCCTCCATCTTTAATGTTATACTTAAAAATATTTCTAATTTCCTTTTAAATAGACGCTCATGCACTCTAGTTGCTTTATCTTTCAAGAACGTCCAATGCTTTGTTATTCCAGCCTGTTAATTTACTTTTCGACGATTAAGGACTTAAATTTTTTTTTTTTTTCCCCGGTTTCATTTCTTCCGAGTTCGACATACTGACAAATGAAAACGAAAGGCTTGTTGGGCGAAAATTGAAAAAAAAAAAAAAAAAAAAAAAAAGTTTATTTCATACTTGCTAAGAGGAGACAAGTGCGTTTGGGTAAATGAGTGAAAATTGAGGTTTATGGCGCAAGAGCCAAATTTGGTTAAACTACACCAAATAATGTATATCTGATCTAGACATTAGGAAAAAAAGAGAAAAAGTTAAACATGGTTTGACATGAAGAAGGACTGCGGTAGCATAGTGGTCAAGGTCGTTGACTAGCGGCCGGTAGTTTTCGTTCAGTCGCTGGTTCGATCCTTGGCCAACAAAGATCCGCCGTGTAGCCGGGGCTGATGCACGTTAAATCTGTTCGGGGCCCAAAGTCCTCCCGTTGGCATGGTGTGGATGTTAGGAGACAGGGATGCCAGCTCAGGTGTCGTCCTCGTCACTTGACCGTGGTTCAAAATTACGAGGTACGTCGCCAATAGCCCTCGTGTTGCTTCTAGTGCGACGTTAATAAAAACTAAACTAAAAAAAACTAATCAAGGTATACCAACTTGGAGATCAAGCCATCATGCGAAATTATTTTTTGGCCTTGACTATGTTTTGAAAAAGCATACCAGCCTAAAATTCTTATTCAAAACCTTCGTGAACTGCTTGAATTACTCTAAGTAGCTAGATTATAGTCGAACAATTTTGAACAATCGCTTCCACTCTAGAATAAAGATACTCCTGGTCCTGGAGAGAGTGTTAAGGCGATTCAGAAGCACGATTTTATACACTTTACTCGAACTGCTAAGAAGTGAGACTGGACAATAATTTTGAGACCTGTGTGGTGATCAGGGATGACAGAATAGTCTCACTGTAGCTCATGCATGTCGTAAAAGGCGATTAAAATGGGTACCCAACATCTGGAAGTATAGCCGGGCACCCTGCCCCTGGGGATTATATCAGGGGACCTCAGGGACTTGCCTTCTTCAGGTAAGTACGGGCATCATAACCCCGAGAAACCTTAGTGATATTTTTCTTTCCCATGGTTTTTACTGCCTTTGGTAAACACGGGTGAAGCACCCCCGGGTTGCCCATGCAATTCTTCTCTATTTTCGACCCTCCTTCTTGTCAACAAATTTGTCTTTTCTTCAATTTCTTTTCGTCTAGACCACAGTTAAATCTTGTTTGGCGCAGCATAGCCATATCTAGTTCTTGCGCCAATAAACTTTATTTTCTCGCTTGACCTTTCTTGTCGATCAATCTTTTTTTATTGTTTTACAGTCTAAATCACAGATTCACCTTGTTTGGCGCAGTATGGCCACGTCTGGCTCTTGTGCCAATAGGATTTCACTATCACCATCATCAATAATTTTGAAGGTGAATCTTGAGAATGTGGTATAAGAACAGGGATAAATAAATAAGTTTTCCGGCAGTGTGGAAAGCAGCAGTTTTACATCATAAAATTAGTTAATAGCGAAATTATTAAGATAAACTTAAAAGGCGGATTTTTTTTAATTGCGAGTAGAGTAATTAAATATAGTCCCGGAGTTTTTTATTTGACGGATAAAAATCAGAATTTCATAGAAAATTACTTTTACCTTCGAGACAGGTCAGATAATCTAAAAACTCTCAATTTTACATTATACATACATGAGCGAAAAATTCAGAATTTTCCACATCGGGGTTAGATTCAGTTTGTAAATGAGGACTATCGGCTATGACTCTGTTATCTCTAGTGGGACCATAACATTGCTGCAGTTCGCATCTTTAAAAGGAAAATGTTGTGAAAGGTTTTCGTAACTGGAAAGATCTTTTCCAAAGAGTGCCTGTTTCAGGCGCTTCAGTCAATTTCTCCCACTTCTGTGGGAGATTTCTTAATGTCTCTAGCCACCTCAATGTTGAGAAAGCCAAGTTCTGTCAAAATCTCTGCACGCAATCTGTGGCGAATTTTTGTTTCATTTCTGCGGGAGGGTGCAATTTTGGTTTATTCCAGTCGGGGAATAGAAACTTCGATTGTATCATTACTTAATAATCTCGAAAAGAGAAGGGTCATTAACCTTAAAACATATTGAAAATTCTTCCGGTTAGGAGAGAATTGTTCCGGAAGTTTCAGAAAAGCAGAATTCGTATTGTAGGTATTTGTACAGATTTCATTTAAATTAAATTATTTTTATCATGTAAAATTACAATCCTCTCGCATTTATTAGTGTGAAAATATTTCCCAAGCTTAATAGTTTTCTCTATATCGCATAAAAAACCTCATTAATAATAGTAACACAGATCTCAAGTATCACATAATGGAAATCCAAACTTTTTCACGAATTGTTTCGGATTTGAATTAGTTCCAACGTTCAATATTTTTCTTAATTTTTTCATCCAGTTTCCTGATTAAATAATAGATTGAAGGCAGGGGAAATAAAATTCTCTCTAAATCTGAGTCAAATTTCAAAGATTTAACCTCACATCCAATCCCAATATTTAGAAATTTTTTATATTCTGTTGAAGATGGTGACTTATTCATTTGCAAGGCAACTCATTCCTATATTTATTGTGTACGATCGTGATTTAAAAATTTTAACATTCTTTATGGGAGACGACTCACGTTACTGCTTGGAAGAAAATGTCGCAATGACTTACATATGCCTCCGTCTTCCGTTTCGTACATGTCGTAGTTCCTGCCTTTCTGTTTGCTACTTTGATAAATCGGGGCAGAATAGCTTTATTTATTTATTTATTTTTTATAAATTCAGTATGAAGGTACATGACGACCTACTGTCGTAGCAACTCTGAAACTGACCTCTACTGTTCCCAGGATAGTTAGGAAATCTATTTTCGTCTAGAAAACTTAAAATGAAAAATCATCTCTATAGAAAGGATACATAGTAATTATTAATTTGGTTCTTATGTTTCATTGTTGAAAGTTATATTTCCTTAAAAAATCTTCCAGGAAGTCCTTCTTCCTTTCTACCTATGTTTTAGATAATAGACCGAGGTCCACCTATGGTTTTAGATAATAGATGTAGCAGATCGAGATTCATCAGTTTCGATTTCGTTAAATCTTCCAGTTAGACTACAATAGCATCTACCTCGCGTTCTGCACTAAATAAGAGTTTTGAGACTATTATAATTAAATAAGCAGAGCTGTGATACTGGGACTCGAGATTTAACTGTCAACTATTAGCAGTAAATGATTTAAGGACATTAATGTCACTCTAGAGAAATACATGGGATAAGACTTTGTGATGTTTGGGAAGAAGATGACTTCTGCACTGGTACCTCATTCTCTTAACTTCCATACCACAGTGAATTATGACTTTGAGGCCAATTCCATCTAACTTGCAGCAGCTCCTGTTATTTCGCAGCACACAAACAAGTGCTTCGATTTAAACGTTACTGGCCAGGAAGAAAGTGATTGGGCAATTATCATGGCCTCCAACACTAAAAGAAAGTGTTCATTGCTACTTCTAAAGTTTTTTTTGCATCTCCAAAATGATAAATGAATCATATGAGTGAACTAGGTAATAAAACATGTTTTGTGTTGGTGCATAATATTTTTTAAGTTCATGCAAATTATTAAGGGTAAAACTTCCTTAAATTAAATCTAGTGTATTGTGGTGAGGGTGGGGAGAAGGATTGACAGGATTTTTTTTTTTTTTTGTTGAAAATAATGTCAACTAAAGTTTGGATTATGAGTGCTACTAAGAACATCAATGTATTTAATCATATAGGTGTGGGTATTTCTAAGACTATCAAAATATACTATAAAGCTGGAGGGGCTATTGAAAGAGGAGATAAT
>BMAW01034492.1:7750-26059 GCA_019974015.1 Nephila pilipes | reverse complement strand
TCAAAATTTCAATTTTAAAACAGTGGCGCCAATTTTACTTCATACCTTGAAAATAATGAATAAGTGTGCATTCTTCACCTGATCCAATAAAACGCTTAAATATGTGACCTAATGCGTCTCGATTACTGTATTTGAAACACGTGACTTTTACGAAATTTAAGATTTTATTTTATCCTTAAAATATTTATTGATATTTATTTTTACAAGCAAACTGCTTCTGAGAATTCAATCTTCTATAAAAATTAAACTTTTATGACAATTCTGGCGCTTTGATTAAGCAAATAGTGCTTGATAGCAAATACTAATCATTAATTTTTTTCAAAACATGCAAACAATTTTGTATTTTCTTGGTCTCGTATTCAATAATGAATATAGGGTGCTTTCTCTAGTTTAAAATCGTAATATTAAAATTTAAAAATAAAGTTTTTAAAAATTACAGAAAAAAGAATTTTTCTATTGTTTGAAGCAAACAAATATTTTTCAACTATGAACCCACCAATTTTTATCAAGCTATATTTTTTTATTCTTCATTTGTTGGAACGCTTTTATTGAAACTCAATAGATCGGGTGAACATCTTCCAAGTTCTGATCTGTGAATAATCTGAACCCCATTCCTGCTTGCTTGTAGCCTGCCGTACAAGATTTCCCCTAGGCAACGAAATCGCTTATCTAAGCGTCGGATCTAAGCAATTACAATGCCCAACCCAAGGGGTTGTGTCGACCACCCGCGTCATAAAAGGGGGGAGGAACAGGAGGCTCTTGCATTTTCGAAGAATTTGTGAATGGAAAGGGAAAACTTTTCGGGACCTTTAGCTGTGCCTAAGTAGATCGCTTTCGGTATAGCTTTACACAAAAAAGTAAAACGCTCGGAGGGTTAAAGGGCTAAGGTGATATCTATATTTTAAAATTTTTTTTGACTCTGTTGAAGCTGCGAAAAAGGAAGTGGCATGCTTCCTGAGGAACCTGATAATAGAAGACTTCAAGCCCTGTTTCAAACAATGGAAGACTCGTATGGAGCGTTTTAGGGTAGAGTAGGGATGTATATTGAAGGTGATAATAAGTAAATATGTATGAAATCAAAATAAAATTTTATACAGCATCACTCTCGTTATTTACTAGCCACACTTCGTTAATCAAAGAAATGGAATGAAAAATCAAAGCTGATTGGTTCATTTCCATTATTAAAAAACATCTGATTGAGAAAAAAAGTTTAATTACCAGTCCCATCATGACAAATGTCCAGACCCATTCCAACACAACCAAAGAGTGCATCCTATTTTTTAAAGTTTCGTGTGTTATTTTCTTATGTTTGGAAATTTATATAACTTTATATCTTAATGAACCATACATGTGTACCAAAATGTTTTGGGATTATGTTATAGAGAAGTAGATCTATTAAAACAATGTTTTGTTCTTTTTATATATTCTATGCAGTATGCTGGCTTACATGCGTTCTCATGAGAAGGGAGGTCGCGATAGGCAAAGGAAGCAACGGTGGAGAGAAGCGATGGTGTAGGAGGTAGATGATTAGAGTGGGGGGACTCTATCCTCCTGTCACATATTTCAAAGCATTTTAGCGTCTCTTGATTTAGAATCTTCTCATTACAAAAACTGTCAAAAAAAAAAAAGAAAAATCCCTCTCCATTTATTCAATAGAAGTTCCTTTCAGTAAATGATATGGAACAGGTTTGAATTTTCATTTACTGCATTTCTACTCAGAAAATTAAAATATTTTATCTTCATAGTAAAATTAAGTTGTACCAAAAACTGATGGTTTTAAAGTCTTAATCATTTCCAAGTTAATATCGGTTTTCCTCTCAAATGAATAATGACTAGTGTACCGTTTGAAGATAATTTAAAATGTTACTAAGAAATAGGTAAATTCTGGTTTTAAGTTAAAATATTGAATATGAATATGTATAGCTAATTTACAGAAGTATGTGAAAGGAGGTACAAAGACAACCATCTGGACGGGGAACCAAGCAGGGAATGACGTTCTTTGAGGGCCATCGACATCCAGCGTCTTCGGCAAATCTCCTCCCTAATCTCTTCAAAAGCTGCCGAAAAAGTTACGATCCCCAACTGTTGACATCTTGGAGATCAGGTGTCGCTCGGGCTAGCCCAGATGCTTGAGAGTCAAAGTTGGCAGATCAACCAACAAGCATTAAAGAAGGTCGAGGAATGTGGATATGAAACAGACGTTACACTAGTTAATAAAAAAAAAAAGAATTTTAATTCTGATTGACTGATTTAATGGAGACCAATAAATTTCTTTTACTTAAATTTATATGTCATAAACAGAAAACAAAAATTATACAAAAAATTGTGAAATGTCAAAGGACAAATATTTAACATATTTACAAAACCATTATTTAACATATTTAATTACTCTTTAAGTAATAAAAGTAAATATAAAAATACAAAAAAATGACAGAAATAGATGGTAAACATACTTTAAATGTGTGTTAAATTATAAAATTAAGAAATAAATTAAATTATAAATATTAAAAAAATAATCGCAAAAAAGATAAATAAATAAGAACTGGAAAACTGAAGCACAAAAAAGAAAATAAAAAAAAAAAAAAAATGAAAATAAAAAAATAAACTAAAAAATTTTAAAAGACAAAAAAAAACACACAAGAAAGTAATTAAAAATAATATACAATTGATAAACACACACACACACACACACACACACACACACATATATATATATATATATATATATATATATATATATATGTTCGAAAAAGTGCTGGAAGTCTTCTACTACATGCCTCTATCTCTTTAACAGCTTCAACGGACATGAATCATGTCCCTTTTAAAGCACATTCCCCTTAAAAAAATCGTACATAGAATCGTATGGCGCAAGATCCAGCGAACAAGGGGGAAAGTTTACATTGGGATGCTGTACTTGGCGAGAAACCTGTTGATAGACAAAGCGGAATGACTTGTCCTTCCACAATTCGGGTCACTTTTTTCCCTTTTTCTTTCACGGAGTTCAGCAAGAGCGTGAATGCAGTAATATTGATTAATAGTTTGACCATCAAGAAAGCAGTGAAGATACATAATCCCATGAATGTCGAAAAAATAATCATGCTTGCTATGAATTTTGAATTGCTCATTCAAACATTTTTGGCTCTCGATGAAGACGGTTTCTTCAAGTGCATTAATTCACACAAAAACCATGATTCGTGACTCGTTATGAACATTTCCAATTTATTTGGGTCATTTTCAGTGATGTTGAAAGTGTTTTTTTACGAGCTTCTTGTTGTTCAAGCAGGAGAATTTTAGGCACCCTTTTGCCGCACACTTTCTGCAAGTTAAAATTGTTATGTAAAATTTACCGTAAGGATTTTTTTAAAATTTCGACAGTCTCAGTAATCACACAAATACTTATCGGACGGTCAAACAGAAACAGATTACCGATTTCTTCGATACTATCATCCACTTTTAAAGTGCAAGGGTGACCCTGGCGTGAATAGTCTTCTTGGTTATTTTGAAAACGCTTAAAACCACTGAGAAACATGTGCACGCGATAAACATTCATTGCCATAAACTTCTTTCAACGAATTATATGTTTTAGTGACGGTTTTTTCATGTGAAATTTCACTTTTCGGTGCTTTTTTGTCCCATTTATCATTTTTCTAGCGAAACAAAAAATAAATCTAATACAAACGAAGGTTACGGCTTTGCGGAATTTCTAACAGAAGAGAGGGGCGCTTCATTCGAAAGTCATATCTTCATGCTAAGCTGCTGTCGGACGATTACGTTTGATGCTCGCGCACTTCTGTAGCAGCGTCAATCTCCTTATTCCATATCCAAGCCTTGTATACTGGCATGTACATACATAGAATAAACCTTAACAAACCTCTTAAAATTTTTTAGTCACATTTATCATTTTTATATTTTAAACTTCCCTTTAAAATTGAGAGGATAATCAGTCTTTGCACAGGTAATTTTTCGAATTTTTTTCAGTTATTTCTGAAATTTATAGACAACTTAACTAATTTGATAATCCTGATTAAAAAGTTATGTATTATAATTTTACAAATATTTAAGCTAAATTACTATTTAAAAATGGTACTTAATTAATATAGAAACTATAATGTCCTCTCTTATCATAAATCTTAATAATCATACCAAAATAAATTATTGTTAAATTAACCTGTAAGAAAACTTTTTCATAAGAAATTAGAATTGTTTTAATCAGATTTAAAAATGATGGATCAAAGGATAAATCTGATATAATATTTGTATTAAAATTAATTCGAAATTTTTTTAGCTAATCAATGTATCTAAATTACTTGAAATTGTTGCTTCAAAAAATTAATATATAAAGAAATGTTGATAAATATGAGCTAGATTCGTATTAACAGGACACTTTTGTAGTATACTTTTATTAGTTTATAGTTTTTTTTCCATTAAAGATAATACATTTTTCTTCTAGTACAAGATTAATAAGAAATTCAAATTTTTCACAAGATATAAAACTATTAGTATTTAGTTCTTTATAATTATATATATATATATATATATATATATATATATAACCTGTATTACTTTAACTAAATCATCTAAATACTTAGAATGAAACAAATGTTCAAAATCACAAATATAAATAAAGTAAACGTCTTTATCTTTTATATAATTAATAATATCATAATTATTCTTTTTCTAATTACCTTATCAAACCTATGAATAGTATTTTGTAAGATCTTCAGTACGATCTTTCCATCTGTAATATTGTAAGTATTAAATTCATTATTCACAACTCTAAATTTGATTGGAATTTTGTGTACTTCATGACCTACAAATATATGAGGACATGTTATCATACTCAAAGTATATTTTTATATAATTCTTAAATTCTATTGGTAATCTCTCTATCATTATTATTCACATTAATAAAGACATTATAATTAATTAAATGCTTATAAGTCAAATCAGTATAAAGTTTATTATAAATAATCGCATAACTCACTGGTATCTTATCAATTTAAAAAACTAATGAATTGATCAATTTTTAATAGAAATTATTTAATCCTCAATCTTAGTGCTCACATTTATCTTTCTTAAATTTTTTCTTTAATATTATTACTGTAAGTAATAATTCTGAAACCAATACCTCTTTATAAACTGCTGTTTGTAGAAAATGCAACACCATGAAGGAATCATCAGAATCAAATGAAATTCGCAGCAAATGTCAATTATAGGATATTATGCAAATTAATAAAGTTTCAGAGCCATCGCGCGTGCGCGGCGCGCGCAGCGCCCTCTGAATTGATGCTGAAAGCGTATAAATAAAGTGCTGTAGCGGGACGTTGAAAAAAGTCTATGATTATTTGTTAGTGGCAAACGTTTAGTGAGACCTGAGTATGCCTCCACGACGGAAGAATAAGAAATTCAAGCAACTTACGGAGTTTGAACGAGGGAGGATAATCGGCCTTCGAGAAGGAGGATTTTCCTATCGCGCAATAGCAGCTCGTATGCAGCGGAACAGTTCCACAGTGATGCGAGTTTGGAAGCAGTGGACCGACGAGCACCGAACAACTCGAAAAACAGGCACTGGACGACAGAAGGTGACGTCAGAGCGCGATGATCGACACCTGCTCCGCATGGCGGTGAATGATCGCACAGCTTCCTCCAGGCAGCTGGCAGCACGTTGGTCTACTGCTACAGGTGTACAATTGTCGGCTTCGTCAATTCGTCGTCGTCTGCTGCGCCGTGGATTGCGTGCAAGGGTGCCTTTATACAGGATTCCCCTCACGGCGAATCATCGACGGCTGCGTCGGCAGTGGGCTCTTGAGCACAGAGACAGGCGAGCTGATTGGCATCAAGTTGTCTTTTCAGATGAATCACGCTTCAATTTGTGGACCCATGATGGCCGTGTTCGTGTTAGACGTTATGCCGGTCAACGCTGCCTTCCTGAGTGTATTATTGAACGACATAGTGGTCGAACACCCGGAGTTATGGGCTGGGGTGCGATTTCGTATCATGGACGATCCAATTTGATACGAATTGAGGGTAATCTCAATCGCAACAGGTACGTCCGTGAAGTGCTACAGCCCGAAGTCGTTCCTTTCCTTCAAGGCATCCCTGGAGCTATCTTTCAGCAGGATAATGCACGCCCACATGTTGCGCGGACTGTTCGAGACTTCTGTTCAGCACAACGCATGCAACTTCTTCCTTGGCCTGCTTATTCACCGGATATGTCGCCTATTGAGCACGTGTGGGATATGGTTGGTCGGCGTCTCGCTCGTGATCCGCGTCCTGCAGTTTCCAAAGACGAACTTTGGTTGCGCATACAAGCGATATGGAATTCTCTTCCTCAAGCAGATATTCAACATCTGTTTGACTCCATGCCACGTCGTATAGCAGCACTTATTGCAGCGCATGGTGGCTGCACCAAATACTGATTTCGGACGCTTAATTTGTTTCTTTTGTTTTGAAAATTTCATCATTTATTTGTATCAGTACAAGTCGTTTCTGCATTAAATTTCATTTGATTCTGATGATTCTTTCATGGTGTTGCATTTTCTACAAACAGCAGTATACATAATTTCTTTTTTCATTTTGATCCCGAACAGTATTTAGGTTACCTGTAATCAGATGCTGGTATTCTTCATTTATAAAATCTTTATATTCCTTACAATTATAGTAATTATAACTGTGCAACCTTTACTATTATTTTGTTTTTATGTTGATTAACCCTCTGACTGCTCAATATGTTGACCGATATCGCTTCAAAAATTGTATATTTTTTGTTGTTGCATATTTTAAATCTTAATATATTGGAGAATTGAAAAATGCATTTTTCTTTCTAAAAATGATTTTTTATATAGATTTTAGCATGAAAAACGAAGTTGCCAGAAAAAACCGATTTCAGATGTTATGACCAAAAAAATATTTTTTAATAAATTTCAATTGAATAACAGTTAATTTCCACTTATTTCATAACATGAAAATTACAATGTATAAAATTTAAGAAAATAACTATAAAGCACTGAGAAAAAAAAATACCTTAGAAATACAGTTTAGTATGATAGAGTTCGAAACAGGGTTCAAGGCAAAGTCCAATTTCACAGTTTTTGCACCAGATTCGTGTTTCTTTGCGATTTTTTCCCCCCATTTGCCATCTTTTCTTGAACAGCAAACAGCACATTTTCTTCGATGCTCTCTTTTTATGGGGTTAGGTGGTAGGTGGCTTGCAAAATGACGAGCTGTCAATCTCAAAGGGTTTGGAGTAGAACTCGGTCTTCCAGAACAGCCGCTTTTATCTCTATCAGAATACTTTTGGATACTTTCTTCAACCATTTGCAAACGAAATTCCAAAAGCTTTATATCTTGTGCCATGTCTTGCTTTTTGTAAAGCACATAGGCATTTCACAATAAGTGATCTAAGAACTGCCTGAAAATTTTGATATAATACTTCCCCTGTTGTTTTCGGAGCGTAGGGTAGTAGGACATTTCTTGGTTGCATAAATTGACCCCACCATTAAATTATTATAGTCACAAACGACAACTGGTTTCATAACAGTCTTTTTAGATTTGCATGTCACCAAATAAGAATCATGAATAGTACTCATAAGGCAGACACTCTTCTTGTCCTGCCACTTCAAGGCCATAACTTTACCTCTTTGATAAGCAACTATTTCACCCTTGGGGACTTTCTCTTTTGAAAAGTTGACAGGAAGGTTTCTTCTGGTTTTATTCACTGTCCCATAAGTATTCGTCTTTTCTATAACTGAGATGTCTGCAAGCTGTGGAGACATATATAAATTATCAAAAGTGACACAATAACCTTTTCCCAGGAATCGATCCATCAAGTGTAAAACAATTTTGGTGAAAATGGGATATTGACTGTATTTCGGATTATACACTGATCCATGACCTGTGTATATGAGGAAATCTGAAATGTATCCACTTTCTCCTTCACAAAGAACGAAAAACTTCAAGCCAAATCTTGCTCTTTTTTTGGCAATAAGCATTTTCCACTTGACCCTGCCTTTGAACGGCATCAAACTTTCATCTAAACTAAGATTTTCCCCTGGTATATAGACCTCTCGAAATTTGCGTTGAAGATGTTCCATTAGGTCATAAATTTTATTTCGGCCATGGGTGTCGGTCTTTATCAAATTCCTCATTATTAGTAAAATGAAGAAACTCCATGAGCAATAAAAACTTATTTCCTCTAATTACTTTTCCAAAAATTGGTGTGGATAATATTTCATGCTTAGACCAATAATGTTCTTGTTCTGGCTTTTTTATGACTCCTTGGAGTAACAAAACTGCAAAAATAGTTTTAGTTCTTTAATATTCATTTCTGTCCATTTTTTCCAGCGTGATCCCTCTTTACAAACTGTTTTTTGAATATCTTGTTCAGCGTATCTATTGGTTTCATGGACTATCATTCGTAATATTTAATCATCAAAAAAAAAAAAAAAAAAAAAAAAATACAAATAATTCAGTATACTTGCATTGTTAGCTATTGTCACAGTAATTCCCAGATTTCCACGAAAAGGAACTGGAGGTGGTGGAGGAGGAATATTCTTCATATCAATTTTGCACCACTGCCTAACGCTTTGCAAGTTTATTGAATCATGATCAGATTCATCGCTATACGAGGAGTAGTCCGAAAAATCTGAATCACTATTACTATCAAAACTAAAATCGTTATCAGAATCTGATAAGTCATCGGGAATATATACTCTGTCAATCGCTGAACATTTTCTAGCAACCATTCCTGATAAGAAAAACGCTGCAAAAAATGAAGTTTGAGCTCTAAAACCATGTGCCTTCAAATGACGCAATTTAGTGGACAATGAACGACATTTGTTGGCCCAAACGTAAATTACACGTCTAATACTGTCTATAATTTATTTCAGTGGTTAAACGGGGAAAAAGCGGGATGCGCTCCTTATTAAAGGAAGAAAAACACACGCCCGTGAAAATCGCGGGATGAGCAACCAGAGGGTTAAGAATATTATAAAAGTAAATTTTATCTAAATATTTATTTATGAATCTAATACAACAATATTCTTGTGGTCCGAGTGACTGGAAACCAGTGCTCTCCTATGGAGAAAATTCATAGAATAAAAAGATCCATATGAGGATCTATCACTAAATTGGAAACCCTTGTCAATGAAAGGACTGTAATTACAGATACATCATCCATCAAAATAACAGTGAAGCTGAAGAAAATCGATTTTCTACAAGCAATATTAAATGAGCTACGTGAAAAATATTATGAAATTCCAGACATTAGGGCTATTGAAGAAACTGAATCGGACTGAGAAGAAGCAGATAATTGCTTAGAAAAAAAAGAAGGTAACCCTGAATATCTTCTTTGATTTATTCAAGAATTCTATTGTTAATGAAAATGTAAACAAAAATTATACGAACTTTATAACAAATATAAAACTTCCAGAAACTTCCCTTCCTGTTTTAACTGGAAAGTATGAGGAATGATCAATTTTAATATCCAATTTACGAGTTTAATTACAAATTCGAAGAATTAAATTATTCTGAAAAATTATATTATTTACTCGCATCATTAAAAGGCGATGCAAAAGAGATTGAAACATCTGACGATACTTTTGCATTATTATTTACTGCCTTAAAAGAACGATTTGAAAGTGTTAGATTATTTGTTGAAACATATTCATTATCTATAATTAATTATGAAAAATTTCATCGTGAATCACCAATGGAATTAATTACTTTAATTGACTGTTCTAAAAAATTAAAAGACTTAAATGTTTTAAAATATGAAATAAATAATCTGTCAGATACTTTTCTAATTAACATCATTCTTCAAAAACTTGGCAAAGAAACTAGAAAAAAAATTTGAATTTACTTTAAAATCAACAGCATTACCCCAATTTGAACCATTGATGTAGTCTTTAGGACAACACAGTGCGTTCTAAAACAATTAAATCATTCTCCTTTCGTGCAAATAATGAGGAAGAACAATCCTATCAATTACAAAACTAAAACTTTATTGATTAAGAGGAATGATAAATTCAAAACTAAAATCTGTGTTTTAAGAAAAAGTTCACATTTCTTGAACAAATGCAATAGCTTTGAAAAAATTAATATTATAAAACGATATGAAACTGTAAATGCGCAAAAAAGTTGTTAAAACTGTTTCAGTTTAAATCATATTTTGAACTCTTGTTAGTCCAAGCATTTCTGTTTTGTTTGCGGTAAACGCCATCACACACTTTGATACCGAGTAAAGGATGACCTAAAAGGAATCGTAACTGGGACTGAAAGGGGACGAATCATGGATAGAGCCAAGAGTATTCTACTGTTTATCAAACTCTAAAGTAATTTGTCAACCGAGTCAAATTATGCTTTTGAGTACTATTATTGCTTTTATCGATTTTTTATTTTTATGAACGGAGAAGGAGGATTAGGTTTTGTTGTACTTTAGATAATGACACAAATATAAATTGTTTAACAAATCAATGTTCTGAAATTGTAGGATTAACAAAAAATCTGTTTTCCTTCCTGTTTTGGGACTAAATGGGGATAAAATCTATTCACTGTGTAAAAGGTCAAATCAATCGAGTTATATCCAATGCCGTTGAAAGTTTCAGAGAAAAGTTAGAATTTTTTCTTGTTAAAAAAACAGTTTTAACTCAAACTTCTTATTTAGATATATCTGATGTATTTTTAGTTGATTTTATTGAACTGTCAGATCCTACTTTTTTTTTTTAAACCTGTAAAGATTCACGCTTTAATAGATGCAGAACTATTTTTCAGAATTTTTAAACATGATTCATTTAAAGTAAACGATAAATTAATTTCGCAAAGTTCAGCGTTTTACCATCAAATAAAGTACACTGCGGTTTAATTAAATAAACGGATAAAAATTTAAGACAACTTTGGAACTGTAAACAATAGATATAAAACATGAAGATTTTAAAAATTTATAGGAAGATCAGGGTATGGAAATCTTTCACACAACAACTCTATTTCAAAATGATCGTTATGAAGTGCAGTTACCCTGGAAAAGGGATTGGAGATATTTAAGCGATAACTCTACTGTAGCAAAACTACGATTGCAAAGTTTGCAGAATATACTCCGCTGAACTCAACCAATCAAAGCAAACCAATCTATTACTTGACACATTGGGCTGTGTATAAGAAACCAATATATTACTTGCCACATTGAGCTGTATATAAGAAACAAATCTATTTCTTGCCACATTGAGCTGTATATAAGAAAGATAGACATACCACAAATACTCGAATCTTGTTCAACGCCAGCTCACACGATAGAGGCTAGTTATCATTAAATGATTGTTTATGGACAGTCCCAAATCTCAATCTGATCCTACTAGATATCTGTTCTATTTTAGATTAAATAGTCATATAAGCAGTTATAGAAAAGGTGTTCCTACAAGGTATCTCTTGCAGAAAAGGACAGAGATACTGAACACTTCATGTGGCCCAATGGAATTATTGAAGGCGAATGATGTCTGATAACATACCGATTCCAGCGTGTTCTGATCGAAATAAATGCCAGCCCATTCCTGCTGTTTGCTACAAGAGAGAATAACATTGAATAATTTCACAGAGACCAACCAACTTCTACAAATTTATTTGATTTCTGTCTGTATGTTGACGACTTAATTGCAGGTGAGGACAATGCACAAGATGCCCTCGAAATCTCTCTCAGTGCCAAACAAATCATACGAAAGGCCGAAAAGATTTTGAAGAAATGGATTATCAATGAAAGTGATCAGATGGACCGTTGGAAATAAGAAGGACAACAACACAACACACAACAGCAACACAATTCCATCAATTTAGGATCCAACTTAATGAAGGTCCTTGGAATGGCGTGGAACACCGTCGAAGATGGTCTTACTATAGAAATTCAAAGTTTATTGGGATTCTTGTCTTCCAGAAGGAATACAAAAAGTTTTCCTTCACAAGCTGTGGAAGGATTTTTGATCCTTTGGAATTACTCACACCGTTTACTATTCGCTTAAAATGCTTTTTCCGAGAATTGTGGGTTAGGAAAATTTCTTCGGATAGAGATTTGCTATTTGACATACAAGAGGAATGGTTGCGATGGAGCACAGGATTTGATGTGGTCAAAATTCAGAGTTTCTGCAATGCCAGTCAAAAGGCTTATGGTGTTGCCGTCTGCATAAGAGTTTTGATTAGGAGCGGCATCGAAGTGGATTTTATCGCATCTAAGAGCCGAGTCGTACTTTTAAAAGAAATTACTCTATCAAGATTAAAGCTTCTTAAAGCATTATTAGCCGCACATTTGGACAACAAAATCAATAAAATCATTGATTGGAAGAAACCATTTACAGTTATTTATAAGATAGACTCCAAAATAACTCTTTACTGGATTAAGGGCTAAAGCAAAAAAATGGAAAATAATTGCTGCGAATCGAGTCGAAGGGAGTAAACTTTGACAGATAACAAAAACTCTTTCAGTGACCCTGTAAATATAATCCTGAAGACCTAGTGAACCTAGGTAATAGTGTAGTTCGTATTCAAGGTAATATGTACCCTGAAGGTATACCCAAGTAGACGTGGATGATTAGCTGTGGCCGGTGACACTCTCCTACCTTTCAAGTGCAGCCAATTTCCTTTGTGAGCAGGATGACGACCAACTGCTCTTATCAACTAACATACACTGCAAGTAGTACAGATACTGTCTTGGCCGTCGTTCTCTCCTGATCTCTCACCAAATGAATACACTTGGGAGGTGAATGGACTCCATGTACAGACTCTGTCACTGCCACGTTCAGAAGACGAACTGTGACAAATGATTGACAGAAAATGCAGAGCCAATCCTCAAGACGCCATCCGTATTCTTATTGACTTTGTGCCAAGACGTGTTGCTTCGTAAATCGTCTTCTTCAGTGATACAACAATCTACTGAGCTAACGCTGTTCTTACTCTGCATTATGAATATAATTTCGAAATAAAGATTACTTATTGTTCATTGTTGTCTCTCTCTGTTTACTGAGTGTCATAACTTTCAGACATATCCTTTTCGGTGTTGCATTTTTTATGTTACGTAGTTTATTTTAATATAGGAAGAGTGTGTTTCATTTGACTCAAAATATATAAAATTGAAAAATAATTCAAATAATATCCATTTTATATTGCTACCACACAAATCAAAAAACCCCTTTTCAATAGTCCTTTTCTAAATTTTGCACACGTTTCAAAAACTAAATCACAATGGTTTTCAATTAAATCTCACACAGCATCAATGTTTTTGTAATTCAGTAATTCTAAAGGGCTATAAAATTTTAATAAAGAAATATATAAAAATTTTGGAATTATACAGAACATATTTACTTATAAAGTCTTATAATTATTGAATTTAATTCTATAATATTAATCTAAGTAAACTTTATTCTTTCATAAAAATTAAAAATCAAAAGAAACCAATAGCTATTTCAGTTAAATATCAAGCAATTTTAACGTCTCAAATACTATTTTAAAGGAAGATACTACAAAATTCATTTTCTAACTAGAAATAAATCAAAATCTTTAATATTCGTCATATACTATATTGTGCAATATTTTTTTCAAAAGTTTCACATTCACAGAATTACATCTTGAAATAAAATTAATTCCAAACTTGGAATAATTCACAAAAAAATATTTCTAATTTATCGTACAATATTTTTTGAAATAAAATGATTCTAACTTTAGAAAAGACCATACAAAGAACAAACAATATTATCTTTTAAAAACTTTTTTAGATTAAATTTTATCAGAAATATTCCTTTTCAATAGAATTTCTCGTTTAATTTTTTAAAAAAATATAGATTCTATTTGCCCATAAAAGCAGTTCTTATTTTATTCTATTTTACATGAGAACAATTTCGATCTTCGACAGTGTTTTGATTTTTTTTTATAGATGGAGTTCTTTGAAGTTGTTTTAGAAACAGAAGCCATTTTATTAGATCGTTTTTTGATTTTCTTTTTACTTGACGATTCCTAAGGTTCATCAGTACTGCATTGGACATTTTAGTTTCTGGAGTATCGTATTAACTATTGAGAAAGTTATGAGATGTCATTGAAGAAAGCTGATATTTTCACAATTTTCTTTAAACTTAATAATTTTCTAAACATAGAATGAAAAAAAAAATATGAATGAAAAATTTAAAACCAATGGAGTGTGATGGTAATTGTGGTCGGCAAGAATAACAAAACCACTTATCCTAACGATTCTTTTAATGGAATTCTCGATTGGCTCAAATGAAAATGTAGTAGTCGTCGAAAACACCATTGTTAAATTAGAAATCACTATTTTGGCTCTTAGAACCTTTTACTTCCAAGTAAACAGGACATGGAAGCAATTTAATGCCGACAAAGCAGCGAATGTAACTTTCACAAACAGAGCGCTGAGTGACTAGAGCTAAATAAAGAAATTACAATATCAAATATTCACTAACTTCTTCACACCACCCACTAACGAATGGAAAATGTGAATGTGTGAATCAGACTATTGCAATAAATTAAGGTATAAAGTTAGTTCCTCCCCTTCAAAAATTCCCTGGACTGAACTTTTGGTAAAAGTAATGAATATGTGAATAAAATTTAACACCACATTCTGTTACAAAATTTCCACCTGCTTATTTGTTATATATATATATATATATATATGGCACTTATCATATAATCTTCAATTAACTCAAAGCCATGTTTATCCTTCCTTAGAAGAAGCTAGTACGTTATCTAAAAACAAAGTTTTTCAGGACTATATGAAATCGTAAATAAATATTCTGATGTAAATTGTGAAATAAAGAAGCCAAATGCTATAACCAGGAAATATACTGATATTGTTCATGTTTCAAAGTTAAGATCTCATTACCCTCCAGATTAATTAAGATTTAGTCATGAATAAACAATACTGTTGCTCTTACAATAATAAAGAATGTCCTAAACAAATAATCAATAGTAATAAATAAATAATCATAATATATATATAAAAAAAATCTGCCTTTTTTATTTTACCTTCTGTTCACTACTTAGGAGTTTTTTTTTTTTTGGTGTTGCGATTGTTATTACAAGATAGAAACATCAGTAGTCGTACAGAAGTATGAGGATCTACTACGAGTACTACGGTTAAGTACTCAACTTGTCCCGAATCTGGCAACTGAAAGAAGTATGAAACGCTTATGTAAAGTTTAAGTTTCTTCGAAATTAATATTAACCATATAGTGTTTTTACAGAAGTATGAGGATCTACTACGAGTTCTACGGTTAAGTACTCAACTTGTCCCGAATCTGGCAACTGAAAGAAGTGCGATACACTTATGTAAAGTTTAAGTTTCTTCGAAATTAATATTAACCATATAGTGTTTTCGAGCCTAAAGACCAGATCCACATGATTTTCCTTTTGCTCATGGTTTCTATCCAATTGATAGGGAGCATGAGTAATAAAAGGAAAGCAACTTTCTTTATTTTGGCCTTGCCCAAAAAAATATCCTGTGGTTTCCATACCATTGTAATTTTTATTGTGGTCCACATACCATAAGCTACACTTTCTGTGGTTCAAATATAATCACAAACAATACAAGCAGTTTTCGTTATATTTTGCTTTCATATAGATTGCATTTACAAAAATATTTTTTATGTTGACTGACATGAAATTTTTATATTTTTATTTTGTGTTAAACCTTACGAATCCTGGTACACTGATAATTTTTATTGAATAAATTACTTTTTTAAATATTGTTATTTATTTTATGTATGTGACACTAGTATATATTCCTATTTAGGATTAGACTTTTACTTTGTGGAGTCAAACCATCACCTTAAAATAGTTGTATTAGCTGAATTTATAGTTTTTGCAATGTTTTACTTTCTTTATACTCTATTTAATTTATTGTAACAAGTTATTGTTTGCCTTATTTATGATCATTTGGAGTGATATTTTTGTGTTGTAACATTTCAATTAATCCATGTTTACGAAAATAATTCGTATGTATTTTTTACAAATTTTAATCCTTCATTGGAATTATTTATGTTTGTTAAAGTGAAAGGATTCTTAGGGATCACTCATTTGAAGTAGAAATTTTGGGTATAATTCTTAAGCTAACTTTAATAGTTTTATTAGACTCTCTGGAAAGGGGCGGTTGTGTGTTAGGACCCAACGAACAACTGTGTCTTGCGGAAGGGGGAAATTTGTATTGATTTAACTTTAATTCAATTTAGTTTCTCTTAATAATAGTTTAAGTTAATAATTTTTCACGTTCTCTCATTAAAGCATTTTTTCTTATTACCTGATACTATTCCTTTTTAACTAATTTATGCAATCACGCGTTCTTTAAAATTCTCTGATAATGCAGTTCTCACGGCTTCAGACCAGTAGGGA
Source organism: Nephila pilipes (assembly GCA_019974015.1). Lineage (NCBI taxonomy): Eukaryota > Metazoa > Arthropoda > Arachnida > Araneae > Nephilidae > Nephila > Nephila pilipes. The sequence goes on along the minus strand of BMAW01034492.1, from coordinate 9,688 downwards.
TTATCTCTACTACACTTTCTGTCTGCAACTAAAATCACTTGGAAGTCCCTCCACTCATCACACTTGATGTAGCATGAAAATCCTCACTATAAAACACCAAGCAAGAGAAAATTCTCTCTCTTCTGACCTCTCATGCACTTCTGATTTTTTGTACGCTTATCAAACGGCGAAGTTGTATCTCCAACCATGAGCAAATGCTCTTTCTCAATTACAGTAAAATAGTAATCAAACTTGAACTGGGCTACCACTGGTTTGAAATTTAATTAAATATATCTTAGAAAAAAGAAAGGAAAGAAAGGAAAAATGTTTTTCATTGAAAGTTGTTTTATATTATAAAGCTAGTGATTGGACTACATTTTTTTGTATGTTTTCTTCGTAACCATAAATATTAGATGGTTCACCGATTCTAGAGCATGCGACATATAATTGCCATGAGAGAAGCATTTGTTTTCAAAATTCAAACATCACACTGTGTAATAAAACGTTATAATTACTTATAAATTTATTTTTTTAATATTTTTGTATTACTAATAAATGTGATATATATTTGTAAATAATAATTATAAAACTATTAAAAATTATAATTATAAAATTATTATAAATTACAACTACAAATAATAATTATAAATTATGATTCTTATAATAATAATTATATATTCTTATAACGAATAAATATAATCATATATTATAAATAATTACAAAATATCATACATAATTATTAATAATTTAACCAGTTAACTTTTATTCATATAATAAACTAAATAAAATAAAATTTGTTTAAAAATTAATAGTAAAGAAATTTAACCGTATGGTAACGTTATGCAATAATAATTGTACAAGAAAGACCCAATTTTTAAGAATAGTACCGCAAAGAAGGATAAATACTTTCCAAACTGAAAATACGATCTTTTTAAAAATATAATCTTTATCCATGCATTAGTATGCAACATGCATTTCACTCTTCCATTCTAAGCCATTAAAGAGAAGGAAGAAAAAAACGGTCTTCATACTTTTCAGACATACATAAAAGAACAATTGCAGAATTCCCCAAAGGCCCTGAATGGTAAATGATTTGGAGAGGGGAAATGGTTAAACAGCCTAAAGGAACTATAAACGTATTTATAAAATATCTCCTGCTGTTGTAGAATTAGAAAAGCATAAAATTACATTTTTATCTTTAACAAGATGAAACGTGATTAAATAAATTAAGTGATAGAAGTGAAGTAAATTAGTTAAAATGATAGGAATATAACAGAATTGAGGGGAATTGACAGGAGATAGAGAATAACTACTTGTCGATGGAGATTTATTATTTGGATTTGCAACTTAATTAGTTTTGTAGATTGAAATGAATTCCAGTTGAAGAATAAAGATAATATTCAACTGTTTATGTGAAGTGATTGAATCAGAACGACTGAATTGTTTTGTTAAGAATTTAGAAGCTGAACCTAATTTAGATTTGAAGCATTACGTGGGATTCAAGAGATAACGACCTTATTTATCTTTCATTGATTAATAAAGCATTTTAGCTCACTCTTTCGGACTTTTACTAATTTTTTACTCGTATTTTAGATTAGGATATGGCGATAGAAGTGAACAATGAGGAGCAAGGTTTTCAAATTAATACTTCAAAATGTGTTTCACAATAATTTACGATAGGTTTAATCAAATTTAGAAAAGGAGGATAAGAATATAAATATGATTTAAATTCAGGGTTAAGATGAAATTGAAAAACTATACGATTTGTCAAAATATCTAAATAACTTAAAATTATTATTTTCTGAAAATAATATTCATAAAATGTAAAGATTAATTATTAGCAAGACTATTACTAGCAGGTCCACCATGAGGTATGTTTCCATTATAACCGATATAATAATCCTTAAGACGAGATGAATAAGAAGTTAAAAATTTTTAAAAGAATTATGGAACTATTAA